>JARJDQ010016693.1:0-10355 GCA_030264215.1 Geostiba sp. GC000077 | reverse complement strand
GTAGGGTATATAAGTGGAAAACACTTTCAATTCAATTGATATGAAATGCACTGTTTTCAAAGCCACCATATTGATTGGAAAACATTGCTTTCGACTATGGGAGCAGATAAAATAATTTATTAATTATGAACGGCAGATTGGAGTCAGCCATGCAAAAGTCTGAGAGAATGAATTACATACGCACATCGCGTGACCACACAAGAATCGTGGAATAAAGGAACAGAAGAATAAACAAAAATCACTCGGCAAGCGTAGGAGAGCTACTTTACTGCCGATTTAGGAAAAAAACAAATTGCAAGGGTGTAACAACTTTATTAAATCACTATTCATAGGAAGAGCGAATAAAATCTACAACACTTTTTAACATGCCTTCAACAATGATATTACACAATTTTTTTTAAACACTAGAGAAGTATCAACATTATTATTAAAAATATATCTATCCTAACAATACTCTTAATTATTGTCATTATTGATTTATATTTTAAAGCTAGTCTATAGCTTTATTAATATTAAGACATAACTCGAACATAACAATTTTTTTAAGTTATACATTTTTGAGGTTGGATTACACCTCCTGGCCCCGGTAATGATGTAAGACCATTGTTCAGGAACTCGTCAACACGTTTTGCTGCTTGCCGCCCCTCGGATATGGCCCATACGACTAAACTCTGCCCTCGACGACAATCTATAACAAAAAAAAGTAGTATAAGTATTTTGATTTTGGCAAGTTGTTGAAATAATGTCAATTTATAACAACTTTTTTTATGCACTTCATTTGGAATCTATAAGATTAGTTCAATATTTGACCACCAACATAACCAATGTAAACAAGGAGTCAATTATGAGAAGGCCATAACGCCACGCCAATATTATAGACTCGAGGTGTCACTCAGGTTTGGCGCTAGTGTCAACTATAGTGTTCAACCAAATCCTCCTACGTTCAACTATGAATCATAACCAAACTTGCATTGCACCATTAATAGTAGCATGAATCAGCGGAAAAATCTCAAAAACAATGAAAATGAAAATAATCGTTCGAAACTTGTCAACGAGATGGCGTGTTTGGCTCATGGCCGCGTTAAAGCCACAAACTGTCGGCCGTTCGCTTCGTTCGTGGTTTACGCAAACCGTAAATACCATAATGAATTAAAAAGTAATAATAATTACCTCCCGCTGCGAAGACATTCGAACAACTCGTAAGGTACTCGTTAGCCTCAAAATTGGAGCGCGCATCAAGTTTGAGCTCCAGCTGATTACCAATTGCCCTCTCAGGACCAAGGAATCCCATCGCCAGCAAGACCAAGTCCGCCTTGTAAACCTTCTCCGTGCCCGGCAGCTGCTTCATCTCCCACCTGCCGCTATCGTCCTTCGTCCATTCGACATTAATCGTCCGCACGCCGCACACCTGCCCGCTGCCATCATCGACAAACTCCTGCGTAAGAGTGCTAAAGACACGCGGATCGGCGCCATGGCGCACCTTCACCTCGTCGTGGCCGTAATCAACGCGGAAGGTGCGCGGCCACTGCGGCCATGGATTATCAGCACCACGCGTCGGCTTCGGCTCCGGAAGGATTTCGAACGTGGTGATAGAAGCGGCGCCATGTCGCAGCGAGGTGGCAATGCAATCGCAGCCGGTATCCCCGCCGCCGATCACAATCACATGCTTGTCCTTCGCATGCGGCCCCTCGACGTTACCGCCCAGCTGTCGCTTCTGCCATCCCTCGAGGAACTCCATCGCAAAGTAAATACCGCCGAGTTCGCGCCCCGCAAGTGGCAAATCGCGCGGCCATGTGGCGCCCGTGCACAGCACCACGGCGTCGCTCTCCTCGCAGAGATCCTTCGCGGAAATATCCTTGCCGACGTTGACGTTCGTTTGGAAGATGATGCCTTCAGCGGCGAGCAGATCCACGCGCCGTTGCACCACCGTCTTGCTTAGCTTCATCGTAGGAATGCCGTATTGGAGCAAGCCGCCAATGCGATCGTTGCGCTCGAAGACGGTGACCACGTGACCGGCTTTGTTCAGTTGCTGAGCGCACGCTAGGCCAGCGGGGCCGGAACCGACGATTGCAACGCGTTTCCCTGTACGGATAGACGGAATTTGAGGTTGGATCCAGCCGTTTTCAAAGGCATGATCAATAATTGCACATTCGATGTTTTTGATTGTTACAGCTGGTTCACTAATCCCCAGGACGCAAGCTGCTTCACAAGGTGCCGGACACACGCGGCCAGTAAACTCCGGAAAGTTGTTCGTCTGTAGTAAGTGATTCAGGGCTTGCTTCCATTGATTTTGGAAGATGAGCAGATTCCACTTTGGAATGATATTGCCCAGCGGGCATCCATGACTGTTCGATTGGCAGAAGGGCACTCCGCATTCCATGCAACGCGCCGCTTGCACTCGCAACCCTTTGCGCACGTGTGGGAAGTTGTAAATTTCATCCCAATCTTTGAGCCGCTTCTCAGGCGGCCTATACATGCCAGTTTCCCGTTGATACTTCATGAAACCGCGTGTTTTATCCAAAGCTCGCTCGGCTTTTACTACTTCTACGCTGACATTCGGCACAGTGTCTTCAATATCTTGAATTGCCGGCTCGGTAGCGTTACCGTTCATAATCCCATTTGACTTAACCTCTTTCACAGTCACAGCTAAAGCGCCCTCTTTGAGTGCTCTTTGGTAATCGTACGGAAACACTTTCACGAATTCCTTGACCTTGACATCGAAATCATCCAAGATTTGCTGTGCAACAATGCTTCCAGTGTTGTCGATGAATTCTTTCAGCAAGTCCTTGACCAAGGTGACATCTTCATACAGTTCTAGTTTGCAGAGCTCAACCATTTCCTGGTTGCACTTGCCTTTGAAGGTGCCGTCAAGATCCCAAACGTATGCAATGCCGCCAGACATGCCGGCCGCAAAGTTACGACCAGTCAAACCTAAACAAAAGACATTTCTGGATTTACGAACTATAGTCGGTTCAGCGTAACCTGTCTGATTGAGGTTAGATTTGTCATTGATTAGTCCACTTCGGTGAGTGTACAGAACAATGACAGAAGCATAGTTACAACGCGCCAGCTTACGCTAAACGCAGTTTACTATTTAGTATTGAATTACCTATTATGAGAATAGTGCCACCGGTCATGTACTCGCAACCGTGATCACCAACACCTTCCACGACAGCGGTTGCGCCAGAATTTCGCACTGCAAATCGTTCAGAAGCAATACCACGCATGAAAGCCCTGCCACTCGTAGCACCATACAGGCAAACATTGCCACAAATCACATTCAGGTGAGATTCGAATGGTGACACTTTCGGTGGGTAGAGAATGATCGTTCCACCAGACAATCCCTTGCCGACATAATCATTCGCATCGCCTTCTAATATGCAAGTAACACCCTTAGCTAAAAACGCACAGAAACTCTGACCAGCAGATCCTGTCAAGTTGATGTTGATTGAATAACCATCTGGAAGACCTTCCTCATGATACTTCCTATAAAACACATGCAAGATGCAAGATATTAAGAATAGTACAGAAAATAAGCGCTTGAGGAGTTACTTTGAGATGTGGTAACTTAAAGTGCTACCAAACGCACGACTTTCATTGTGAATTCTCATGGAAATACCGACGCTTCTGGTGCTGCCCTCTATAACACCAGCGGCTAGTTTAATCAACTCATTATCCAATCGCAGTTCCAATTGGAAATCTTGCGACTTCGAACCACCCTTGATATTAACCCCAGGACGCATGTGCAGAGCATTCTGCAGAATCAAATTGAGATTTAGGGTTTTTGCCTTTGCGTTGCCTGTTTCCAGCGGTTTCAAGAAGTCGGTGCGACCGATGAGCTCTTGATACGTGCGCACACCTATCGCGGCCATGTGCACGCGCACTTCCTCGGCCACCATGAACAAGTAGTTGACTACGTGTTCTGGTTGACCGGTGAATTTTTTACGCAGAATCGGATCCTGAGTGGCGACGCCCACTGGACAGGTATTCAGGTGGCATTTGCGCATCATGGTGCAACCAAGGACGATTAAAGGCGCTGTGCTGAAACCGATCTCATCGGCGCCTAGGCACGCCGCAACCACAACGTCAAAGCCAGTACGAATTTGCCCATCTGCCTGCAGGACTATGCGTGACCGGAGGTTGTTCAACACGAGGACTTGATGTGTCTCCGCTACGCCCAACTCCCATGGTAATCCGGCGTTTTTGATGCCTGTCCAGCTGCTGGCACCGGTGCCACCATCATGACCTGACACAACGATGTGTTCTGCTTTACCTTTGGCTACGCCGGATGCTACGACTCCCACTCCCACCTGTCACCAAAGTAAAACGTTGAAAACGGTTGAATAGCATTAAATTGGTCATTCTAGGTTAGAGTAGTGCCAGGGGTACGTTCGAAATCGTTTTGGAACGGCACCGGAGAGTGAGGATTCTCGGTTTTGCTGTTGAAATGCATTGGATTTGGTTGAATTTAATCTACAAACATCTACAAACGACTTGCATTACGTGAGTGGGAATAGCCATTGTGATTGTCTACCCGCTATCCGAGTGGGTTGAGCATACTTCGTTTTGGAACGTCATTTGAATAACTCTCATACCGAAATACTGCGTTTTGGAACGTACTCCAGAACTCTAACCTAAGAATTCACTAATAAACAACGTTTGTTTCTTTTCATACCTCTGAAACAAGTTTCACTGAAATCCTCGCTTCCGGATTGGCGCATTTCAAATCGTAAATCAACTCGGCAAGATCTTCAATCGAGTAAATATCGTGATGAGGTGGTGGCGATATCAACCCGACCCCAGCAACCGAATGTCTTGTCCTGGCAATATCCGTAGTGACCTTGTTTCCGCCCAATTCACCACCTTCACCGGGTTTGGCCCCTTGCGCCATCTTAATTTGTAGATCATCCGCATGCGCTAAATACGACGATGTAACGCCGAATCTTCCCGAAGCAACTTGCTTGATTGCTGAGCGCTTCTGCGCGTCTAAGTAACGCTCTGGATCTTCGCCGCCTTCGCCCGTATTACTCTTACCACCAATCTTATTCATTGCGACAGCAAGCGATTGATGCGCTTCAATGCTAATCGAACCGAAACTCATCGCCCCGGTCGCAAAACGCTTGACAATCTCCGCAGCCGATTCAATTTCAGACAACGGCAACGATTGATCCAACGTACGCAACTCCAATCGCCCGCGCAGCATGCAATTACGCACGGATTCCATGTTAGACTCGCGGAACTTGTCATAAGCACTCTTGCTCTTGCTGGCTGCTGCTTCCTGCAGTGCGGCAATGCTGGCAGGTTCGTTCAGGTGCTTTTCGCCGCCAGCCCTCCAGTGATAATTGCCAAGATCACGCAAAATACGCGAATCGACTGCGAATTGGTAAGCATTTCTATGGCGCTCATAAGCTTCACCTGATAGCATCTCCATTGTCACACCACCAATTCTAGACGGGGTGTTTTTGAAGCATTTATCGACAACATCATCGGCCAAACCTACAGCTTCGAAAATCTGAGCGCCTTTGTACGACTGTAGGGTGGAGATACCCATTTTTGCCATTACTTTATTGATGCCCGTTTGCATGGCTTGCGCATAGTTGTGAAACACTACCTCGTCGGTGAAGCACGCATCGAGAATGCCATTCAGGCGCATTGCTCGTGCTAATTCCAAGGGTAAATACGGACAAATCGCATCAGCACCATAACCTAACAAAACGCAAATGTGATGGACTTCACGCGCTTCTGCAGTTTCTACAACCAACGCTACCTTCATGCGAGCACGGGTTTCAATAAGATGGTGATGCACAGCACCCAATGACAACAAGCTACTAATAGGGATGCGTTTCTCGCAAGACAAGCGATCGCTGAGAACTAAAATCTGATGGCGTTTGCTGGCTGCTTCCGCCTCCTCGCAGATTTCCTGCAAACGCGTGATCATCCCAGCTGCGCCCAACGCAACATCATAGCTTGTATCAATGACTTTCGTCGTCCAATCGCGATGTCGCGTTTGTTTCAGCACCTCCAAGTCGTGCAACGATATGATCGGCTGTTTCAGCCACAATCGATGCACCTGCTTGTTGCTGGGCTGTAAGATGTTGCTCTGCGGGCCGATCGGACACTGCAGCGACATGACGACCTTCTCGCGGAACGGATCGATCGGTGGGTTGGTCACTTGCGCAAACAGCTGCTTGAAGTAATCGTAGCAGAGCGGTGTGAATTGCGAGAGGCACGCTAGTGGCACATCGTTGCCCATCGATCCAAGGGCTTCCTTCTTATCGTTGAGCATCGGCAACAACAGCATGCGTATGGTTTCGGTGGTGTAGTTATACATCGACAAGCGTTTATCGTCTAAGCCGCTTGGCGCGTATGTCGCTTCCGGCGAGTTGCCGGCGTCCAGATGCGCCTTGCGCAAATCGTCCATGGTGATCTGTCAAGGCAGAGAAACGCAAGTCAATAATTGCTTTAAACACGGCATGTGGATGCATCTCCAAAATTAATCGAGAACGTTTGCGTCTTTGGGACGTTGTCGTAATGCAATCAACGAAATACAATAGGAACATGCGTCATCAAATATAAAATATGTCGTCGGGAAACAGCTGTTTCAAATAAAATGCAAAAAGCTACACGAAATCAAATATACATCAACCTCTACTTGATCACTCACCATCTGTGGAACGCCATTATTAATACATGCAAGAAAAAATAAATTGTATCGTCATTATTGGCACATTGGCAGTTTTCGAATATCAGTAGGTACATTCTTTAAAATATGTTTTTTCTTTGCGAGAGCGTAAAGCGAAAATGTAAAATACACACCTGTTCATTTAACCAATCAGTATGTGGCCTCGATTGGGCAATATGCTGCTTCAGTGCAACATCTTGAATGAACTTCTTCTCTTCAGTATCGACCAGCAACATTCGGCCGGGTTTTAGACGACTTTTCAAGACGACTTCCGCTGGATCAACGTCATAAACACCAACCTACATGAACATTCATGAAAGCATTATTTTTTGAAAGTCCTAGAAGCTTTGTTTTGAGGTTATGACGTACTTCGCTAGCCATAATCATTGTGTTATCTTTGGTGAGATAGAATCGCGATGGACGCAAGCCATTACGATCCAAGATCGCGCCGATGTAGCGACCGTCCGTGAAGGAAATCAATGCAGGTCCATCCCAAGGTTCCATCGTGCACGCCGACCAATGATAGTAGTTGCGCTTCTCTGCTGACATTGTTGGATCGTTCTGCCACGCTTCGGGTACCATGTTCATTACAGCCTAGGATTAATTTGAGCGAAGTGTGAGGTTAAGGTTTGAGGTTAAGAGTGAAGAATCTTTTAGATTTAATACCTCTGGTAATGATCGCTTTCCGGCGTGCACCAAAAACTCTAAAACACAATCCGCTGATCCTGAGTCGGAAAGATTCGGTTCAACAACTGGATAGAGTTTCTGTAGATCTTCACCGAACTCATCGCTGTGCATAACGCCCTCGCGAGCTTTCATGCAATTGACATTGCCACGCAGTGTGTTAATCTCACCGTTGTGCGCGAGCATCCTGAGGGATTCATATTTTTAATCATTTGCAGTTTGTTACAAATGCCGATGATTTTTTACGACCATCAAATAGGACTTTAAACCCTGTTTAACATTTTGACATAAATTTGACTCTCATTTGTCTTCTTTGTGGAGTGTTGGAAACTTTCTGTACACTTTTCCGAGTACAGTCAACCGAAAACAGTAACCACAAAATGAATCTGACAGTCAAACGGTCCACAAATCACAAGATGAGCAAAACACAAAGAAGGTAATGATTTGTTACACCATAAGAAGAACGATTACATTGTGTGCTGCGACTGGAGCAAATCAGGACATAAATATCACTATTAGGTTAGGTTAGGTTTGATCCTCATTTGTGTACTTTCTGAGGAGTTGGAAACTTTCTGGACAATTTACCGAGTACAGTCAACCGAAAACATTAACCACAAAATGAATCTCACAGTCGAACGGTGCACAAATCACAAGATGAGCAAAACACAAAGAAGTTAATGATTTGTTACACCATAATAAGAACGATAACATAGCAAAAAGATGTGCTGCGACTGAAGCAACTCAGGACACAAATAACACTATTAGGTTAGGTTAGATTAGGTTTGATCCTCATTTGTCTACTTTCTGAGGAGTTGGAAACTTTCTGGACAATTTACCGAGTATAGTCAACCGAAAACATTAACCACAAAATGAATCTGACAGGCGAACGGTCCACAAATCACAAGATGAGCAAAACAAGAGCAAAACACAAAGAAGGTAATGATTTGTTACTCCATAAGAACAGAGATAACACAGTGAATAGAAAATGTACTGCAACTGGAGCAACTCAGGACTTTAAAATACCATTATTAGATTGTCGTAGAAAAAGCAATGTGTATAGCATGTGAAGATACCTCAAGGGATGCGCTCGCTCCCAACTGGGAAACGTATTCGTCGAGAAGCGCGTGTGCACCAGCGCCAGATACGTCTCGAACATGGGCTCGCTGAGATCCAAGAAGTACGTCCACAGCTGATCGCTGCTCAGCTGCCCCTTGTAGACGACGATGCGCCGGCTCAGCGAGCAGACATAGAAGCGCTTGCCGGGCGCTGGAATGGTGTGCGTGGCGCGTTTCCGCAGCACAAAGATCCGCGTGTCGAAGTCGGCGTCTGGGATATCGCCGGCGGCCGCCTGCACGAAGACCTGTCGCATGAACGGCTCCGAATTGCGCGCGACCGTCCCGATGGTGGAGCAATCGGTTGGCACGGTGCGCCACGCAATGACAGCGAGGCCGATCTCTTGCGCCAGCGCCGCGAACTTCGATTCGGACTCATGGTGGTGCAATTTGTCCAAGAAGCAGATGCCGGTGGCGTACCTGCCGTTCGCTGGTAGTTGCACATTGTCGGAATCTCTGAAATAATACGGCGGCTATAAATAGATTATCGCAAGCACGTGCCGAGTGCATGTACGTTGTAGGTCACGTTGTCAAATGTATAAATGTTGAACGTTTTGCTGTGTTTTGAGTTGATAGTAATTAGTTTAGTCAATAACAACTAACAACACATCCACATGATTTATAAGTACACTTCGACACATCAAAGTGCGCAATAAAGCATTAAGCATGGCACTTAAAATACAGGAAAAATGATAAATGTTGTCGTTTTGCGTTGCGCCGACGTCGGCTTGTTTAAACATGCGCTTTGATCACTGATCAGTGGCGTGCGGACATTATTCTAGAGAATTAAACTTAAAATTTATGCAATATTTTTGTATTTACTGAGTTTGATAGAAAATGTTTTAATCATTGGGCAATATTTTGAAAAAAGCTCTTCGTAACCTCAAAATATATGAAATTGCCTTGCCTTGCCTTGCAATTTGAAGGGGTTTTGTATTTGTACTATAGGCAACCAAACATACACCAAATTCACAAGCATACAACATGTTAGAACTTGGATCAATGTGAATCAACGTTCGAAATATGCACTTACTTTAATCGAGCAACGTAGAATTCGTGGGGGATCGCCGCCAGAATGCCAGCCCCATCGCCAGTGTCGTTATCGCAGGCACAGGCGCCGCGATGGTTCATAGAAATCGACAGCCGCTGCGCATCGCGCACAATCTTGTGCGAGCGGCGGCCATCGATGGAGACGATGAAGCCGACGCCGCAAGCCTCCTTCTCGAGCGATGGGTCGTACAAGCCTTGTTTGGGTGGCCCTTGCCACGATTCAGCCATAAGTTCACTGCAACAAATCAGCCTAGATAAGAACTCAGTCAAACCATCAAACACACAAAAATAACCTCTAATACAGCCGTAGCCTGGCGTAGCCTTGATGTTGGTTCAAATCTGACAGTTAACGAAATTTTCACCATTTTAACACGTAAAATATAGGGATAATCTATTTATGGGGTATGATTCTAAAACGGCTGGATATAAATGATTAAAATTTTTGTGAGATGTTCAAAAAATGAAATACTTTCACCGTCAGGTTTCTTAAATAATTAAGAACAAAGTTTTTATTTTTTTGGCGCGCTTGGAACTGGTGGGATCACCACTTTGACCCGGCAACACTGTGCATGTGGTACTAACTCTGCGACTGTTCACGTTTGCGTTGCAGCTGGAGTGCAGTGTTACCACGGCTCGGCAGATGTTAGTGTGCGTAAATCTGTACACACAATACTTTTATGGGTTAGTGTCAAAAGTGTACAGTCCGTGACAAAATTCCTTCCTTTCCGGCGGAATATAAATATTATTAACACAATATTTTAGACTTTAGACCATGTATAGAATTTCTTTCACATATTCCACCTGTATGCAAATCATTTAGGCACTAT
>JARJDQ010016690.1:0-15404 GCA_030264215.1 Geostiba sp. GC000077 | reverse complement strand
TCGGCAAGGCAACGACTGGACTGACATTTCCCATCTCTCTTTACCGCAGCCCAAACGCACCCATTCGTAGTCATGGGATCGCTCCATATTGCTAGTAAAACATATTTGGTGATATTAGGGACCATGACAGAATTAAAGTTATAAATGGACAGCATACAAGGTGATTTTTTATGACGGAATTCCTCCAAAAATGTCATGCATTGCATTTAAAAAAATTCATTGAGGGAAAAAAGTAGGTAAAATAATCTTCATATACAATTCAATTACACCTTTAATTAAAACAAAATAATAAATAGTAACAAAGTGACAAAGAAACTTTATCCCTCTATATCTCGACCATGAAGTACAATTTACCTACTTATTTTCGCTCAATGTACTTCTTTGAATGCCATCTATAAAACCTCTAGAGGAATTCCACCATTAAAGAATTACCTTGTATAAATTCCCTTGCCCTATTATTTTTTGAATAGTCAGTACTGACACATGATATATGTAGCCGGGTTTATAATTTTTTCAAATATCAATGCGGATTTTCTTATTATATCAAAATCTATTTATCCATTATTATATTATAACAGTATCTACAGTTTGCGTGCTTGAAAAAGAAACTAGAAACTAGGGAATTTGCGCGAACAGTTTGCAGCCATGATTTATTTGACACACATTGAAAATTTATTAATAGTCCATTGGCGTACTAAATTAAAAATTATTTTCATAATTAATTTGTTTTAACATTGCCAACGTCTTAAACGATTAAAGAATTATTCAACAACACTGCAGTTGTCAAATTTATATCTGTCAGTTTGTCAGCTGCTACGCCACTGACCTGGCCTGACTTTAGGTTCAAGTCGGCAAATTAAAAATGAAAGAAAGCAAGATATCCCCATGTTTAGTGACCTTTTTTCGAATAGACAAACTGTATTTTAATATATCATTTTATTCCTACCCTTATTAAATAAAGCGTCAAACAAGAGTGTTTTATTGGGGGGTAATAAGTTGCATAAAGTAAATCCAAACTTATTTAGAACCTATATGTAAAAAATAAAACTCACTATCATATTGATTGTTTGGATTCTGTTGTTTTGATTTAAAAAAAAATGGGTATACTGCGCTTTGCCGTTTTGCGTAAGCTGCCCGGTTGTAAATATGATTCTGTTATTGTTCGGTATACAGTGATACTGCTGTTACTAATGGATTACACACAATAATAGAATCGATCCTAGGCAATCTAGCCTACACTAAACGGACTTTATTAACGAAATAAAATAAAATTTAAATATACATATTGAGTAAGTTTATTTCTTATTCCTTTTTAAATTAATAACAAGGGCGAGTAATCGCACAAATGGTGAGGTCATGGGTTGGTAAAATAAATTTGATAAAATAATATTAAACAGTAATGTAATATATAATTTAAAAACAAATGTTAAAAAGTAATAAAAAGAACTAAAAGTAAAAATAGGATTGGCTGGGTTTGAACTCGAGCTTCCGGCGTGGCAATCGGGCGCCTTGACCGACATGCTAATAAACTATTCTCCGTTTGTTTCATTGTTTCATTTGTAAGCGTTATTTATCAAAGAGAAACAAAAATCATAAAATCAGGATTTCTCTGGAATTTCTAAACCGATTGGTTGTATAATTAAACTGTCACTTCCCACCCTTGATATGCAAACTACTATTCAACTCTTCAGGGTGCTACCCAAAGCAGATATAATAGAAAAATAACATCTAAGGGCCATTTATAAATGGAATGATATACTTTTAAAATGCTATTAAGTATGCATTTCTCAATTCTTTTAGGTTGTGTGCCATTTTATTCACCAACGTCACACCAGCCTTACACCTAATTATAATAATATTCCAATGTATAAAAAAATTCAAGTATCCCTGTATATAATTATAACAGCATACCATTTGGTCAGAATGTACATAGCAATTTATAAATATAAAATGTATGATGTTAAAATTTAAAGTATGTATTAAAAATCTGACATGTCAAATGATGATGAACATCACTAAAATTAATAGAAAAATAAAAAAAATAATATAATAATAAAAACACATACATGCAATAACTTGTAATAACCTAATTAATTAATAATTACTTGCAGGTCTCTGCAAGCTTAAAAGCTCCAAACAGCCAAACAGCCAAACAGCCGAACGAAAGTGATCTGCAGTCATATTACTTAAGCTCTTAAGGCAGTTGAATGCTCCAACCATGGTCGTTACAATAATCCGTTGGATTGTTTGGAGTCAGGGCGTACTGCGGGTTGCACTTGTACTTTAACATTGTACCTTTTGGAATGGACTGACCTGACAAATAGCAAGTTCCTTGTCCAATTACTAACACCTTCCATTTGCGATTGGATTGGAATGGGGTTCGTATTTCGAGAAAGTTGAGTTCCATGATCCATCTATATCACTATATCGAGTAACGAACTGCCGAATGAACTCCGCATGATAGCGAACGCCAGTGAAGAGCGTCACCTGATTCAAATCGCATCCGTAGGTCATCTTGTCCCTAGCGCCGAGGCTCAGGATGCCGCGGATGAAGTACCGCTGGTTGCGTTTGAAGATCAGTGGGCCGCCGCCATCACCTCGGCAGGTATTGTTTCCTGTTGGTTACATCATTTATATCGTGAGTAGTTGTAAGTTTGTTCAAACAACATTTAATAATACATTTTGTCATTGCGGTGACATTTTGTCTTAAGGAAGCTGCGCTATTGGCCATCAAATAATTTACAGTATTGCAATACTGATCAATATGGTGCAGGCTTCCAAGCGTGTCCATAAGAACAGCTTTCATAGAAACTTCAATTTTCAATACGCGTTCAGGAAATTTTAAACAGAACATTGATTAGACCATTTTAAAATTGAATGTTTAGGAACGAATGTAGTGGAAACCGCGAGAACTGATGGTAACAGATCAAGCAGGAGTATGTTTGAAAAGTGCCGAGCATTTCCTACTCCGTGTTTGCGTATTGTAAAAAAAAGTGTGAAGTTGAGAAAGAAATTGTGTCAACTCTACCGAGTGGTTGCCAGTAGTAGGAGACTACCGATCTGAGGCCCGCCTCTACTCCTCCAGAACTCCTCCAGGCCAGAACTCCTCAACTCCTCAACTCCTCCGGACCAGAACTCCTCCAGAACTCCTCTTTTTATAACATAATTAATTTTAAATTATAAAAAGAGGAGTTCTGGATGGAGTTCTGGAGGAGTTGTGGTCAGAAGGAGTTGAGGAGTTGAGGAGTTCTGGAGGAGTAGAGGAGTTCTGGAGGAGTAGAGGCGGGCCTCAGATCGGCAGTCTCCTACTACTGTTGCCAATTAGGTCTTCCGAAGGGAGATAGATCTTTCTTGTGAATTTCTTTCTTATAAAATATACACAGCAATTCCACAGCTTCTATAATCCACATTTCATGTCTGTTTGGGCTCCAACTCCAGTAACTTACCTTTGACTGTTGAACCAGCGCATAATTTGTCCCTCGCAAGTAGATAGTATCTGCGGAGATTTTCTGGAAGCAAGCACTTGCTTTCCGTCAGGAAATTGACCTCCAGCACTTTGAGCACATCTGATGGTGTGCCCACGCTGGTGGTGTAGCCCCAGCCCGTGATCAAACCAGTCGTGTTCCCTAACGACTCCTCATTGAAGCTGGTATCGTAATCGATGCACACTGGCATTATGGAGCGCGAGGGCTTGAATGGCGTTTCCACCACCACGATGGCGATGTCGTAAGCAAACAAGTTCTCGCCATTTTTGAACTGGTCATGGATCTTGAGCGCCTTTATCTTAGAGAATACGGCGTCCTTGTCTTTTGGTTCGCTGTAGTCGCGATAATATTTGCCCGCGGCAAGCATGTAATCGTTGGGGTCTTGCGAATACTCGAAGCAATGCGCCGCTGTGAGGGTGATCTCTGGCGTGATGATGGAGCCGCCGCAAACGTGTTGCTTATTGTGGGCCAAGTAAATGCCGACCATCCAGGGGTAATCGCTGCGCGTCGTATTGTCTACGTCGATAACCTGTGATTTTCTCTGTAATCCACAAACTGCACATGGGCAAATAACCTTTGACTTATAGAAACACGCATAAAACTTCATTCCGATATGCATACTTGGTTCGCATTTCGGTAAAGCCATGTTCCATGATCCATCCTTGCAGAATCGATAGTGCCGTTTGATGTACCCGTCCTCTTGGTAGTGAGAGGTACATTCCACCTCTGCCCGAGTGCCATTGTAAGGGGTCAGGCAGTCGATTTGTAAATGGTTCCGCTTGCACTTTGCCGTCATGCGCTCGGTAATTCTTATCGGTGAGCAGATCTCTGCAATATTAAGAGCACCAAACAGTCAACGCAACTATTTCAAAAGAATGTGAACTGCCGCCTTATTACTTTTGCACACTGGTTGACGAATACTCCATCCGTAGTTACAATGAGCCGCTGAGGTGTTGGGATATAAGGCATACTGCTTCCTGCACTTGTACTGCAACTTCGTACCTTTTGAAACGGACTGATCGGGTTGATAGTGATAGCTAGTTACTTGTCCAGTTGCTAACACCTTCCATTTGCCATTGGACGGGAACGGAGGAAGCACGCAACCATCAGCACTGAAGCAGCAACAAAAGAAACGTGGTCAATATCTGTCGACTGTCGTGTATGATAAATTATAGAGTAATAACTTACGGTACCAGTGGTGTAGCCTCCATGGGTTGGAAGAGTGGCTCCGTCCTTCCGCCATTTTGTCGTTTGTATCTTGCAAATGGATGATTTTCACCTTGACCGAAAATGTAACTTTCTGATGCCAGCACCAAGCCTTAAATTAAAGAAATGTTTTTAATATGTACCTACACAAATTATGCGTGTAACAGGATAGCAACTTGTGCGACTTACAGAAAGCTATCAACAGTAATAAGTTCCTTTGTGAACACATGTTACAATCACAATAAGACGTTGCACCTAAATACCAGCAGCGAATAGAAGCAAATTACAAGCAACGCCGTAATTTAAGAACACTTTAGAAGATGCTGGGAATTTACAACCAGTTTCTTCTACGAAATAGATGCTAGTTGTGAAACTGGATTTTCTAAAATACTCACAACCATTCGTTCGATGCTGATATTATATAGGAATCAAAGACGTCAACAAGCGTTAAATGGATAAATAATCTAAGTTCAGGAGGTCAAAAGATAAAAGATAATGTGTTTTGCTTTAAATCTGTGTAAGCATACAACACGTATAACTATAGACAAGTCGCGCTATTTTAAAACCGGTATAATCCAATTCAAAGCTACAGTTTGTCTACTCAAAAAAGGGGCACGAGAAACTAGGGAATTTGCGCGGACAGTTTGCACCCATTATTTATTTGGCGCAAATTGAACATTTATTAAGAGTCCATTCGCGTCAATTGGCGTACTAAATTAAAAATTATTTTAATAATTCATTTGTTTTAACATTGCCAACGTTTTAAACAATTAAAGAATTATTCACCAACAATGATGCAGTTGTCAAATTTGCTGTAATTTGCCTGACTTTAGGTTCAAGCCGGCAAATTAAAAATGAAAGAAGCCAATATTTCCAAATGTTTAGTGACCCTTTATCGAGTAGACATACAGAGTGAAGATTATTAGTGACAAAATTCTCTGGAGGGGTTCTTGGGATTATCAGTATAGTTATGCAGACTTGTTGTTGACTTTTGGAGATTAATTACAATATTTTGACTTTTGACGACATTCGACAGAAAATCCTTAATATATACGAGCGTTGCTTTTAAAAGCTTCTTGGCAGATTCTTGGTATAGCCAAAAAGACACTCTTTAATATGCACCCCGTCCGAACCCACTCAGAACCCCGGAAGTGCCTAAAAATCTATTTTAAAGATTTGGCGAATTATTTTGATAATTTGACGACATTTGGCGGAAAATTCTTTTTTCAACAAATGCATTAAAAAGAGGGCAATTGCACAACAAAATTCATGTGATCATATCGAGTTTCGGCACTGGATTCAAAAGTATACCTCTCAGAACAGTGTCAAAATTTCACACCAGAGGGCTGCAGTTATCAATAGCTGGACACCACATTTTTACTATAGGCAACCAAACATAAACCAAATTCAGTATGAAGATCCTTCATATTTTCCGAACGCGTTTTAATGTTTTTTTTACGGATTCTGATAGTCAAGAAAACGCTCTTCCAGATGCACGGGGTTCCAACCTCCTCAGGCTCCGGAAGTGCCTTAATAACAAATTTGAAAATGTTTCGATTTATTTTCAATCTTGAATTTTTGCTTTTGGATGGGGGAACAGCTGTTTTGGATAATTATAAGATAATTCAGTCAGAACAAAGGGGGCAGTCAATATTTCTATACTATTTATTAATGTGTTTTCAATGAATGTACATACATTAATATTAATATACAGAATATATATTTCTCTCCTCTACATATATCTGCACATATATATAGTATGTTTGATGAATAGTCATTGAAATTTCTATGGTGACCATTGATCATGTATTATATATGGACACCCTTCTCAAATGCCAATACTCATCCAATTGAATACATCTCAATAATAATTGATGTTTCAACTAGGTTTTCCTCCTTTCAGATTCAATTAATTCATTAATTGCTAACAAGGTAACTTTGATATGAACTTTAATTTGTACAGCTGCATCCATGTGATGTTTAATTTGTCGTTCAATTGCTTTAATTCTTATATTAGCATATTTATTGGCCTCATATAATTGCATCGTTAAGCTCACTCCACAACCAATCTCAACATGAACTTGTTCTAAATTGTTGACCAATGCTGAAGCCATGATGGACTTGTTATCCCATTCATCTAGTACTACGTCCATGTAGAGGTCCTGTTGATGACATTTCTCCTTAAATGTTTGCAGCATTTTAAAGTTAAGTTTTGCATCCATCCAATGTTGTTTCTCCTCTTGCAAACGTTCCAGGGTGGCGTGCGTAAGTTTCAAGTCCTCCTTTAATTTGCCCTCAATGAAGTCATTGTAGGTTTCGATTTTGTATTGTATTGTTGATTTGGTACTCATTTTACAGCACTTTATAATTTATTAACTCCGGAAATTCCGCCGGTCCAGCTGAGGCAAGGCTCGGTTACAACCGGTTACAAGTTACAAGTGTTACAAACTTACAACCGAAGATTCGGGGTTATGTTTATGTCAGTTTGGTTTGTTTGCATCCTTAAGCTACATTCACACGCCAGCGACAGTGTCGCAGCGACAGCAAATCAACCAATAGCAGCACTCCAAATTTTTCTGTCGCCGTGTTGTTGAAAAAATCCAACTACACATTGGTTGATTTGCTGTCGCAAGCGACACTGTAGCTTGCTTGTGAATGAGGCATTACTCGCCAAGTGACGTTATTGTATGTTAAAGTCGTGGGAGGTAAACAAATAGCTTCTTGCCATTTGAGCGATTTGGAGATGTTTGGATCAATTTAAAGAGACAGAGGAAGATGTGGTAAACAAACAAAGTGTGATGTAAGTTCAAAAAATCTCCAGTCAATCAAAGTTTGTTTACCATCCACGCCCCTACCTCAATGCCACGTGATTAGATTGATCCGATTGATCCATATTCTCCGAAGGTCCGTCCGAATCCGAAGCAATCCGAACTCCGAAGTTTCCGAAGTGTCAGTGTTAGCCACTGTCAGGTGTCAGCTCATTCTCGAACTCGAACAACACACAAAACGCGAAGTCGCGACTCCACAGCGAAACGAAAGCAAAACGGTCGGCGGGCCGCTGCTATCATGTTGACGTGCATCTTTCGAAATTAATTTTCTTTGTGTGCATAATGTGATTTTATGTGATTACAAATTAAGGTGAGTGCGAGTGCCCGAAAGTGTACGAATTCCATCCGTTGCTAGCTACATTCCGCTTAATCTGCGTTGTGGAATTTGACGACGAGTTGCCCAGGTGGCAAGACTTCCCTGCCCGTGACGGTGTCATCATTTGATTTGACAAATACGCATGAACATTTCACGCTTCCCGCAAGCATTCACGCAAGTAGCAACAGCTGCCGATTGGTAAACCAGCTAAGATGCTGATCTTTATGTTGACTGCGTATGCAATGCCCAAATGCGTTTCATTTCGGAGCAATTTTTCGAGTAACGTGTTAATTTGAAGGTTAAAGGTCAGGATGGAATTCTAGGAATCGTCTCCGAGCTCGTTATCAGCGCTCAGGGATTTGGGGAATTACGTTCCGCTTATTGCTATTGCATTGAATCCAAAATGTAATCATTTCATCATAGAATGTTTGTGGATTTTTAATGTGGACCTATTGATCACAATCATAATCACAAAATCACAGTAAAATGTCAAAATAGTTCACTATCAATATTTTTCAAATTGTTATGCAATATGTTGACATTATTGCAAAACTTATCTCGCTATTGTTGAATGCAAGTTCCAGATGCATTTTATATTTTGTTTTAGAATGCCAATACAGGCTCCACAGTGGACGGAATTTCTAACATGTCCCGTGTGTTTCAACGAGTTCGACGGCTCCCTGCGGGCACCCATCTCGCTGGGCTGCAGCCACACGGTGTGCCGGGCCTGCTTGTCGAACCTGCATCGCAAGCAGTGTCCGTTTGACCAGACCAACATAAACATTGAGATTGAAGCCCTGCCAGTCAATACAGCACTCTTGAAGCTCGTCGGGGTGACCGTCGAAAACACGTGCAATGACCAGGAAATCGACAATACGATTGTGCCCAGGGAGCAGCTGCCATTCTATGAAGCATCAAAGAAGTGCATTGAGGAGTTGGCACTTTATTTGCAACCACTTACAAACACCAGTGGCTCAAATGGCACCTGCAATGGCACGCACTGCACGAACCTGCTGAGTCGTCCTATGCAGCGCAAGCTGGTGACGCTGGTAAATTGTCAGCTGGTCGAGGACGAGGGCCGTACGCGCGCTTTGCGAGCAGCGCGTTCGTTGGGCGAACGCACCGTCACGGAGTTGATATTGCAACATCAAAATCCACAACAACTGTCGGCGAACCTATGGGCAGCGGTGCGCGCCAGAGGATGTCAATTTCTAGGACCTGCCATGCAGGAAGAGGTGCTAAAGCTGGTGCTGCTTGCTTTGGAGGATGGTTCGGCATTATCGCGCAAAGTGCTTGTGATGTTTGTGGTGCAGCGCTTGGAGCCGCACTTTCCGCAAGCATCTAAGACGAGTATTGGACATGTGGTGCAATTATTATACAGGGCGTCGTGCTTTAAAGTATCCAAGAGAGAGGGCGACTCGTCGCTCATGCAGTTGAAGGAGGAATTTCGCACTTATGAAGCGCTACGACGGGAACATGACGCGCAAATTGTGCAGATCGCTACTGAGGCTGGACTACGCATTGCTCCGGATCAATGGTCCGCGCTGCTGTACGGCGACACGACGCACAAGAGTCATATGCAAAGTATTATCGACAAGTTGCAAACACCCTCGTCATTTGCTCAAAGCGTCCAGGAATTGGTGATTGCGCTGCAGCGGACTGGCGATCCAGGAAAGCTATCTGTACTACGGCAACATTTAGATTTATTGTCATCGATTGATTTCACCTCAGGTTAGAATAGTTTCCGAAAAATATAATACAATAATAATTTTAGGTTATTTTAGAATCCGCTAGTTCAAGTTGGAAGGAATGCGCAGACGTTCTCAATGCTGGACGGCAAGTTGTCGCTGGTTTGGTAGATTTCATCCACCAGCATGGATCCCGAAAAGTTCAAGATTCCGGACATTCGCCACACTCCAAATATAAGATTAGCATGTGTCGAGATCTTACGCTGCGTGGATCTTGTCCACGGGGCACAAACTGCACGTTTGCTCATAGCGCTGATGAATTGGAGAAATACCGCGCTAAGAATCGCCAGCGTTCCTCGGGCGGCAATTCCAGCCGTCGTTCTGATACGGGGCGCGATAGTCACTCGCCTAATGTGCACCTCCATTCGTCTCCACAGGCATTGCCGCCTGTTGCCGATGATAATTACTACGCCATGGCGACAAATGTGAACGTCTCCCCGCTGTCGGTGCGTTATGCTTTACCTACCACGGTGCCGCACTACGAGAGCATGTACTATCCCTCCAACGGCAACTTCTCCACCACACAGCCACTCTACACGGCGAATCCGCCCTTCCCGCCGGAGCTCTACCAGGTGGCGCCGCCGAACGTGCAATTCTTTCCGACGCCTACTTCCGACTATGCGCTTTCCTCGCAAATGCGCCCTGCAGTGACGCCCATCGTCGCAACGGATGGCAAACCAAGAGAGAAAAAGAATCAAAGGGGCATCAAAAGCTTGGCGGAGCTGCATCAGAGGAAGCAGGAGGTTATCTCGCAGCTGGAGAAGGTGGTGGGTAAGAATAGAGCTACGGCGATTAGCAACACTGCGACGAACAACGCGCGCCAGGAGCAGCACGAGGTAGACGGTAATGTGATTCCGTTCAGCTTTAACACGAGTATTACGCAATCTGGGCCGACGTTCGTCCGCTCGGATTCCATCCTCACCGACGACGATTATGTTCCTTATGATGGTGGCAACACGGCTGGAAAGTACGGTCCTATCTCTAGGATGCCTAAGGATAACATGTGCATGCCATCAAATGCAATGTCTCAATTTAGAGATCCAAGCACAATGGTAAGTTTGATTGCTAATGAATGCATTATTTACATTTAAAGATTACATTTACTGCTTTCAATTATCCATGTTTGGGGAGCGATCAAAAAGGAAAACCTCAAAAAATAGATTCGGTGATTGCTCCCACCTCCCAAACGACTGGGGCGATTTGAATTTTCTCTTCGGATTTTTATTGCTAAAAATAATCCGCCTTGTAAACTGTTCTTGGGCGGCTGCCAGAAGGCGCTGTTCACCCCCACCAGTTTATTCCCGTTTTCTCCCGAACAATGCTCCCGAGGGAAATGCGGATGACAGCAGAACTCGTCAAAAAGTATGCTCTATCATTGTAGACATTTTCAACCCTATAGCTTTTCGCGTTTCCGTACACTGGGCGAAAAAGTAAAGTTTAAAATATTGGAAATTATTGGAAATTAGGAAATTCTGAAAACGCGAAAATGTATAGGGATGAAAATTTCCACAATTATAGAGCATACTTTTTAACGAGTTTTGCCGTTATCCGCATTTCCCTGGGGACCATCGTTCGGGAGAAAACGGGAATAAATTGGCGGGGGAGAACGGCGCCCTCTGGCGGCCGCATAAAAACAGTTTACGAAGCGGACTATTTTTAGCAACAAGAATCCGAAGAGAAAATACAAATCGCTCCAGTGGTTTGGGAGGAATCACAGAATCTCTTTTTTATATGTCGTTTTTTTTTTAGGTTAGACGTCCAGTTTCGGCAGCATCTCCGGTGCAAGCAGCACAGTGGTGCTACACCACGCCCAATGGCGATTATATCATGATCGGTTCACAGCCCATGCATTATCAGCGCATGCAAGACCCGCAGAAGGTGCTCGCCGAGTCCCAACGCGTCAAGCTGCAGCTTAGGAACTTGGAGCGTCAACTGAATGATCTTAAAATGGTAACGCAGGGCGGTGTGTCCGCCCTCAGTGAGGGTGAACGACTGACGCAAGAGCTGCAGCTCATCGAGCAGGGGATTCAGGAAAAACACAAGGAAGCACGACTTGTACGTATTAACATTAACTACTGTCTATTGTTCAGTGGCATGCTAATAGTTATTTATGAAATTAGTGTGTAAAGTTTGAGCATCTTAAAATCACTTTACTCTCAAATTTCATACAATTTTTTTTCTACGACCACATTTAATATTAATTTTGTGGATATGGCGCTGAGCCGCGATGAACCACTTCGCAGCGTCGCGCGGCGTGGCGTAACGCCGCCACAAACTCGCGAGTGGAGTAGGTGGCGTTGCTGCATATGGGATTGCATGTGCAACTAACTGTAGGCAACTCCTTCTGCAATCTCATTATGAAATTAGTTGCCTAATGAATTCATTATGATACTCCATCATTAAACTGGAACTTGACGCATTCTATGCGATGTCATAATGACCAGTTTTAGAGGTCGTCGTAGAAAAAAAGATATATGTTTTTCTTCGTGAAAACTTACACTGGGAGGTATTATTACGATTTTTATGAAGGCCCTAAACGGTCAAAATAAACAAAGTTTACGATGAGTCATACTACAACCTATTAGGCATTCTAACGTGACGTCATTGTAGGTTAGAGTCGTGGAGGGTAAACAAAAAGTGACGTCAGAATTAGAATGATTGAAGAGTTTTAGATTATTGTAATGTGATGGAACATATTGTTTGTTTCCCATATTTTCTTTCGTCCCAATAGAATGGTCTAAAACTCTTCAGACGTCACATTAGAATACTACACTTTTCACATTGGCTAGACAAACTACTATTTCATGTTCCATTTTGTATTAGAATCGGATTGTATCATCTTTTAATACGAGCATCGCTGAAAACTACACCGACAACGCAATGTACGAGGAAGACATTGCGAATGACATGCGCGCATTGGAAAAACGATGGCAGGAGGAGCTTGAGGAGCAGGAAAAGCGCTGGAGTAGCGAGGACGACAAGTAAGCAGCAGAAAATGGGGAACTACATGTAACTGTAAGATAAGTAGCCTATACTAGAGCTCAAGAAAACTGAACTGAAAACGAGTTGTGTTTGGAAGCGATGTATAAACCCAATGGGTTTGAGGTTAGTACAATGATTGTTTTGTTCAAATCAAATTTAGACGATGGCTGTTTGCGGTAGGAAATTTTAATTCAGTAATGTTGCTAGAGCTACGTAGGTCAAGTTGAAAATGTAATTTATTCGAGGTAGGTCGAGATTGTTGGGTTTTAAAATATAATATTTTGCGCGACACGCGTTAATTGATGTTGCGAAAGTGTAGTCAAGTCTCGAGTAAAGTTATATTACTATGACTATGGTATAATTACACGGTGTTATAAACACATTTTACACAGCTTGGTGGTTGATACACTAGGTACCAATATTTATTCTGTTTAAATAATTTAATTTACATTTTGCGTGATTGCAATTTTAAGCCAATTTAAGTCAATATATTTTTTTCATTTGGGCCAATTTACCTTTGAAATTTCAGTTTAATTGAAAGGATGCGAGGTATAACGGATGACGTAAATTATTTGCTTTGAAATCGCCTATCATCCACCAAGCTGTGTAAAGTTTATTTATGTACACCTTGTATAACTAAAAGTATAGATTCATTGACGGACGTGGCACACATCCACATAATGATTCCAGTTTTATTGGAAGTAAACTAATCTGTTGAGGTAAAATCAGATACATGATCAGTGGACGTTTTGCGTTACGTTTGCGACCATATTTGCAGCGTCAAGAATGTTTTGAGGCTTTTGGTGTTATGTACACATGTTATCATGCTGTTCGAACGAAAGTTGTAAAAAATGTTTAGTCAAACACGTTGACATACATCACGAAGGCCTTACTGTAAAGTATAAAGCATAGAAAGAATTAATTTAAAACAGGAACGAAGACATAGAGAAAATGTTATTCAAATATTATATTATAGACACTAAAGTCGTGCAACGTTATAACCTAAAACGCATGCATGTGTCATTTTGATTATGATTGCTTTGACATGACTTATTTATATTTTTAAATGGAAGATTTAAAAATGATAAAATGATAAATACACAATTTATTATATAACTTATATATGAATATATTAAATATATATATAATATATATCTATAATGTATATCTATTGTGAAGTAAACATATAATCATACTGTGTGTGATTGGGTAAATCAATGTTATCAGTTGATTGAAACAACATGAAAAGCTAAGCTCAGTGAAATTTATGCAACACAAAAAAGATCACTAATGAGTACACATAATGACTAATAACATACATCTTATAATCATAACTTTAATTAAACTAATCTTTTTGTATTCATCGTGAAATGAAAGAGAAAAAAAGGAACATTCATTGATGTTGTATAATAAGTGCATAGTGCATACTTATAGGTATTTATATCAAAATGGTAGAGAGGCGAGATGCAAAAATTTATTAATCGTTGTGCAATCAAAAGTTTTAAAAACAATTGAAATCTTACGAAATTGACAATACCAAACAGAGATATCTATGATACTGACATTGATACATATATTTTGTGACGGATAACAACAATCTATTCTAAAATATTTCATTTCCTGAAACCGCAAATTCAATTGCATTTCATTTCCTAGTTTGAGAACTTGCGTACAATTTTTACTCAGCTTACTCATGAACTAATGTTTAAGCTGAATTTCTGCTGAATATACATCATCGATAGCTGCGTAAATCGACATAAAACAAACAGTTTTGAGATTGTTTACAGCAAGTCCGTTTAGTGTTGCTCGAGGTGTAGCTTGTCCGATTGAGGTAAGATTGTGTCATTGTTTAGTCCACTACTGTCAGTGTACTGAACAATGACAGAAGCCTAGTTACATCCGGCCAGCTTACGCTAAATGCAGTATAGCATTGATTTTACATTGATTTTACATTTTACTGAACTTGATGGGAGAATAATTACAAATATTCAAACTGATATTATACTGATTATATTAATCGAAACATTTGTATATTGGGTGGAAGTATATATTTCAAATATATTATATCTATATTGCTATAGATTAATGGTTGTTTGTTGTAAATAATGATTTGTTCATGATTACCTTTTCTAGTACGAATCGTATCGTAATTCAAATGTGTGGCCATTTGGGCTATGCGCGATCTTCCGATCACCGATTCAACTTTGTCTGTGCCCTGTGGCCACATCAAATTGATGCGCGAATATGGCACAATATGACAAGGGGAATATCCTCAGCGTTTCGTTTAAAACGATTCAAAGTTAAACCATCAGGGACTTCATTATAAGCCGTGAAGGTATCCGATCACTACGACCGTTTGCGGCCTATATTAAGGGACCTGCTCGTTGTTAAACTAAACGCCCACCTATTAAATCAGTTGTCTGCTGTTTGTCAATTTTTGTTAATACATGTTTTCGTTTTAGCATTTTTTCTTTAATTAAATATTAAATTATGTTGAACATTATTTTATCAAACTTGTTTTACCATCCCTTTTAACCTCATCATTTGTGCGATAACTCTCCCTGGTTTTGCTATGAATCGTTTTAAGTACGATACAAACGGTCAAATTTGATTTGTCAAATCCGTCCAATCTTTCTGAAGCATGACCGTGTGGATGGAAATCGTGCAAAACTGACGATTTTTTCGGACTTGCTCAGTCGTCAGCTTCAAATGTCGGCATGCTTTAGGTATGTTCGTTTGTCTGCTCTAAACTGTTTGGAGTTACTCCGATCACCAAATCGCGTTCGTTTGTGTCCGAGCAGCTGCTCCAAGCTGCCCGCGTTCGTGTTCGTTTGTGTCG
>JARJDQ010016688.1:0-16070 GCA_030264215.1 Geostiba sp. GC000077 | reverse complement strand
TTTTTCAAATTTGATTTTAAGGCATTTGCAGGACGCTGATGGGGTTGGAACGGGGTGCATCTTAAAGAGCGACTTTTTGCCTATCAGACTCAGCAACGATACTAAAAGAAAGAGCTCGCATTCTGGAAATATAAAAGAAATATGTAATAAATCGGAAAATTTTCAAATTTGGTTTTATGTCACTTCTACGACCCTGAGGGGGTGGGACGGGGTGCATTGGTGTATATTAAAAAGATCGTCATCTTGCCTATCAGAATCCGCAAGGAAACTTCAAATAAGAGCACATGTTTGAAAAATATCAGGGATTTTCCGTCGCATTTCCTCAAAATATTGCTGTGTTATAGCAGTTTTCATAACTCCGATATAGAGGTGATAGATCAGTGATAGAGAATGACCAAAAAATGAGAATACGTTTCGTCTTTTTATTGATAAGCATCATCTCGCGATCCCCTGCCATCCCTCTTGAATTCTAACCTTCAATGACATCACCACGTCACATTAGAGTTAGAGGTTAGAATGTTAGAATAACGTGGGCGAGACTATAGGGCACGTGGAAACAGCTGGTGATTGTGAGGTTAGATTGGTTTGTTTGCATCCAGCTCACATAAGAACCCACTTGACAAAAAGAGATAGTGAAATATTCACCATCTCATTCGTTACCAAGCTGGATGTGAGCTGGATGCAAACAAACGAAACTGACATAAAGACCTCGTTGGAAGTGAATTATCAAAGCTTCACAGCGTCAAGCTTCTAATCAGTTTAATGAATATAGTTGATAATGACACTTAAGGCTATTGTAACTATTGTACTCTTCAAGTAACTAGTACAAAATTAACCAATGTAATTATTTAATTAAAGTGGTATTGAATGTACGTACAACTACATACATTCATATTTATTTGAGTTGTCTTGAGTTGAGTACTCGAATGTAGGTTTATGAATTACGGCACAACTGCTTGTACACATGGAGTTATCGGATATACATATTTATACAATTATTATTTTCCTAAGCTTACATTAGCTCGGTTCTATCCGAAGCTTGTAAAGTTGTAGAGCCGAACCGGCAGCCGCCAAACTCCGAAACACCTAAACACCCACTCTAAAAATAACTCGACTATACCTACCTACATTGTGCACTTAGTGCTTGCTGCTTGCTGCTTGCGCATTGATATTAGCAAAAGCAGATCGGAAACACAGAAGCACAAGCTGAAAGAACCACCAATTAAACAGCTTTGCTCCTCCTCCTCCTTGCAATGAGTTGATGATTGAAACGGTGTGCCAGTGTGCCTTCTTAGATCGTTAGATCAGAGATGATTTTTTTATTTCTTTCGATGATGAACGATAAACATTCAACAGAGCGACAGCGAAAACACTTTTTCCTCCGCACTTTGATTTAAATTCTTGATGTTGAAGCTAAAATTAAGGTTGTCGATCGCGGTATACGTAGAATCAGCACGTGTTAAGACTTCGAAGAGACAAAGTACATAAACATTGGCTATGGCTATCAATACATTCTCAGAAGTACTCACTTTTTAGTTGTTTAGTTATGGCAACGCGGCAACTTGTATTTTATAAGCGCATTGAACTTATGTAAGGTACTTTTAACTTGTAGAAGTAAATAATTATTCGTAAGTGATATGGATTGTTTAAATATGCATGATATGTAAGAGGATGTGAGTAGGTTTTACATGAAATTCATATTCCCAATGGAATTGTTTAAACTTGCTAATTGAAAAGGATTAATATGCTTTTTTTCGCCTACCTATATGTTAGATCAACTTTACCGCCCTTTTTTGCGGGTGGTAAAAAAATTCAATATCTCAACAAACACCAGCTGGCACCAGTAATCGATTCATGACTTAAAATTTTCACCTAATTTTCACAAAATCCACATCTTTACTTAAAAGTTGAAGCTTTAAGTTTTAGGTTAAAACTCCATTTACCTCCCTAGTTGCGCAATAAACTACTATAACGTCTTGGGATGCTAAATTTTGTTTTATATCAAACATTCAAATTCTTTAATCTCTAATTGCTGACTGTCTTTTGCTTGATTTTAGGTGATAGCACTAGGAATCGTTGTTGTCGCGACATCGATGCTCATCGACCCGGACTTCTACATTTCGACGGGGCAGGACGCCAACAACTACTACATCACCACGTATATCCTGCTCGGCATCGGTGCGCTGCTCTTCTTCACGTCGTTCTTCGGCTGCTGCGGCTCCCTGCGTGAATCTAAGTGCATGTTGTGCACTGTAAGTACCAACTATCTTTCCAAATGATTTATCATGGCCAACATGCCAACAGTGAACAATCAAAGAATTGTATTGCAACTGCAACTGATAGTGCACTGTTAATTGATTGTTAAATTTGAAGCTGACGCATTAATGCAAAGTAATTTTCTATGAATATGCACTTTGTTTATTCAATGAGCTTTAGGCATGACTTATTATTGTATTATTATGACATGCCTTATGTATGAATTGAATTTCGATTGTTATTCTACAGTTCTTCTGCTTCCTGCTGATCGTGTTCGTCGCGCAAGTATCGAGCATCATCTGGGGCTACATGAACATCAACCGGCTGGAACCGTTAGTGCGCAGCACGATGAAAACGACCGTGCAGGAGGAGTACGCAAAGGTCAAGAATCGCCAGACGACGTTCGACGCTATCCAAAGCGGCGTAAGTAACACTCCTCGCGCCCACAGCTATTGTTTTGTCTAAATGCGCTAAATGTCAGTCAGGAAGTGGAAATGCAACAGCCAACGTTTGATTTCCCATTAAATTCTGAAAGGGGATGCAAAATGTCATGCGATAAAACGAAACGATTAACATTTCCTATCTTTCCGACTGAACGAATAGCACAGGCAACATACAATACGCATTCATTTGTTTCAATTTTTGTTAATGTTATTTTAGCTTCGCTGCTGCGGTGCTGATCGCCCCAACGACTGGATTGGCAATCAGAACGTCGTGATCGCCATCTCACCGGACCCGCTGTACTTCACCATCCCGGAGAGTTGCTGCCGCGAGGGCGTCACAGAGCAGGTGTGCAAGGATGCCACGCGCGTGCTGAAGATCGGCGGCGACATCGACACACGCCTCATCTACCACGAGGGTTGCAGCGACAAGATCATCGACGAGATACGCTTCTACGGCCCGATTATTTTCTACGCCGGCGTGGCCATCATCTTCGTTGAGGTGGTGGGGATGCTCTTTGCGACGATACTCATCTTCGCCATCAATCGCAACAATCGTTATAAGGCTTAAGTTGCACGTAGATTTTAAGTTACAGATACTCAACCATTATTGTTTCACCATACAGACACACCGTGAACTACTTTCAATTATTTTTTAACGATAACGCTCTGGAGCTCTTCGTAGCTCGAGAGATAAAGAGTAGACTAGTCCTTCGTAACATTTAACGGTTACATTGGTAACAATAACGATTCACATGCTTTTCCATGAGACTCACACTCGCATCATGCTTCTACTTGGACTCGCAGCATGTTCTGTTCATTCATTGAAAGATTGGAAGGTACAAATTGAACGGGAAGTTTGAGCGATAAGCGATGTGATTCGACAGGGTGATTGTGAACGTGATCCGATGTGTTACTTTGTGCGATCGCATAACATAACCTCGATGAAACAAGACACGATGCGCGCAGGAATGAAATATTTTTGTACGGCAATGGGAAAAGGTTAACAGTGGGAAGAGTTTATTTTGGATACTACGACATGAGATACCTCGATACGACTGGACACGACTATGCAAACGAGTAAGGACCGCGAATTGAATTACCAATGGAACCATCACAGGAGGCACCAGTTGTTCAATATTAAGATTGGTTGGATACGTGCGACACACAAACGTAACACGTTCATTTGTACAAAAAGATAATGCAAACAAAAAACCGATATTAAAGAAGAAAAATCATGCGCTACGTCGTGCGGAGTGTTCCTCTCACTTTACAATAGATCACAATTTAATATATTTATGGGGCACTTCGGCGGTACTATTAGCTCAAAGACGGGCGTTTTCCAAAGTGATCAAAACTATGCCCAGCCTATTGGGCGGCAAGAACGTTGACAAAAACAAGACAAATGTTTGGATCAATTTGGATTAGCCTAGTCTTTCTATGATTCTATTAAAAGTATGATAAGAGAGAATATATATTTAGCTATGTAAGGATTATTGTGCCATATATAGAAATCTCTATGTAGTACTAGTACCTATATGCCATGTTGTTAAGAGGTTAAGACCTTGGGAAGTTAACGCGATTGACATGATTTTAAAATTTTCACTTCATTTACATGTCACGTCGTTCGACCGATAAACGATTCGGATGTAGGATACACTCGAGTTCGACAAGAAATATTCACAGTTAAAGCATGCATACCTATGAACTATGATATAATACACTCCTAATGTTAATGTGAGACCAGTGCGATCACGGAAAGCAATGATAAAGTGTAAAGTATAGAATCATATGCCAAACAAGAAATGTTTGCACACGCACACCAATCAAGCCATACTACACCATTATGACGCCATTTTAAGATCAACAATAACATCACAATGACTTACACTTAAAAGAGCCATTTGAACATCTTACACGGTTAGTTTTATAAAGTATTCTACAAACACTACTGCCAAAATTTTACGCAACAAATGGTTTACGAAACAGGTGGATATTAGAGGTTATTTCGATCTTCGGCCACTTCAGCCTGAGAAGTTCATTGATGGCGATATAATAGCAAATCATATGGATACATTTATCAAAACTAACCCTGTATTTGACGAGAATATCTCGGAGAATGTCTGTTATCTCAACCAAGCCAAATTTGTGTACTCATATTTTGGATATCTTTACATACTTTCTGTACATACTTCTTACACTTGCATACTGTCTTTCCAGTGGTTTATTGCTGAGGAGTTGATTGAATCTGAAACTAGATCGATCTAAAATTTAATTCTTAATTCTACTTGGTTTAGATATGAAAAGTACTTACTTATACTTACGATTACGATGATTGCCAAATATTGGAATATATTTAACAATGTGTATGAATGTCATGATCTGTTGAAAAGGAGAAAGCAAGTCACATAGGAAAACGTGTTTTTTATGTTTGAGCTAGGTGCATAACTGCATATAAACCTAGATCTAGATTATGTATATCACATCGGTTTATATAAGTAATGTTAACGTAGTTTTATACCCTTTTTTTACACTATTATTTTGTTACCAATATTTTTTTATATTGTATGTTTATTCTTTGCTTTGCATCATCTAATGACTACAGTTTGGGAAGGAACATTTAACAATCTATTTTACGCTAGGTTTTTTGATACTTTTTACGACTGATTGCAACATGTGTTCTTATCAATACTCCCTAACAATACTTCAAAGTTACAACATATATTATTTCTCTAATACAAATCTACATACTCATAAACTGAACTGATACAAAATGTTAAATACAGACAGATTTTCAATTGTGTTTTTGCTCTCTATTTCTGACTTTGTACTGTTGGATTTAACATTTAGATTAAACATTGTATTAGCAATAATCTTCCTGACACAAAACTATTGGCGGAGATTGTAAACAGAAAAAGATCTGACTGAGAACTGAGGTGAGAAGTAACAAACCAAAGCAAGAGAACACAACAAGAAAAGAATAAATATTACATCTATGCGATTTGATGACGATCGTGAATACTATATTTCTGTTGTAAACTTATTGTAAAAGAGAAAATATACGAATAAATGTATAATATACCCATGCATACGACGTAACCCTAATGCACAATTATTTTGTTGGTAGGTATATTTAAACATGTTTAGTCATGGGAAGCTCAGCTATAATTTCACTATTACTGCATATGCATAGATAGTTTTAGGGACAGATTTTTTTTACTTTGAAGAAAATATACTTTTGCTGTAGCTTATATCTATAGCTTACTTAGCTTTTTAGATTGTTTGAATGCACGCCGACTACGTGCATCTTATGAGATCGTCTCGGGCATTTTGCTCTTCCACTCCGGCGGCATCAGCTCGTCGACGCGCCGGTTGAGGAAGGACACGCGCGTGCTCAGCTTGTTCACCTTCTGGTCCAGGTGAGTCTGTCGACTCCATTGCAGCTGCGGAAGGAGGACCTCCGCTTGCGAGATGCGTGATTCCATGCATTGGAGTTTCTGTTTGACTGCGTCGATGTAGGCATCTTGCAATAAACTTACTTTGCTTTCATCTGAATCAAATAAATAAAACCGAAAAGTACAAAATTATGACATAACCAATATTTACTCGCTCAATTTCTTGGTTACCATAGTTACCAAGAAAGTGATAGAGTGTATTGTGTGAAATGGCTCTTAGGGTATCTTAGGGTATAAAAGTGGAATATATGAGTTTAGAGTGTTTAGACCCATTTCACACGGTACAATTTTTCGACCAATTTCTTGGGAACTTTGGTAACCATAACTAAGAATTGTAGCCATGGTAACGATTGTTGGTTACTATAGTTACCAAGAATTTGATTGTAAAATTGTACCATGTAAAGGCGCCTTTGCAGTAAACGATTATTCAGTGATTTTGCGGTCGAATGTCAAATTTCGACCAATCACAAGCCAGAATTCAAATAAAATCGCAGCTTTTCTGCGAATAATCGTTAAGTGGAAAGGCACCTTAAAAACGGCTCTTATCATACTCGAAAAGTGCAACGTTTTGATACGAGCGATGAGCGAGGTCAATGCGAAACGGTTCTGTAAATTGTATTCTCTTGATCAGTTTTCACTTCATGCAGTTTGATTTATAAATTAATAATACAGCTAAACATATACTTACTTGATCTGGTAATCTTGTTCACATCAATTGTGTAAGGACTATAACAATAACAATAAGCACAGTTATCAGACATAATGTAACAATTAATTTTCTAATTTTGTTTTACCTGTGGTCCTGTGACTGGGTCAACAAATCAGTCAAAGGTACCAATACATAATCTTTATTTCGTACTTTGATGACCTTTGGATCATCAGCTGTGATGTTAAAATATGATTGAATCTCACTTCTCAGTTCAGCATAGGGCATTTGAGGATCCAGCTCAAATTCAAGAAGCTCCTCTGGGGGATCCTCTAAATAAGGTAAATGCAATGATTATTATCTTTTGTAAAGTCTCTAGTGTTATTATTGATCTCTTCTTACCAAATAAGTCGTATCTGCGAATATACACTGGTATTTTTATGGTGTTACTCATTTTCACCAATATTTTCTGTCTTCTGCTTCCTAGATATTTCTTCCTGGATCTGGATGATCGGGATGCACTTTACCAGCTGATTTGAAGGCTTTTGCTGACGCTCGAAGTCGTGGACTCGAGTGAAGTACGGGACTTGCGTGTTGCTCCTGGACCTTTCGGAAAATCAATAATTCGCACCTATATCAACACATTTGAACGTCGCAAACATTCGCAAACTATCAGAGAGCAGTCCCAGCAATATAAAACGTAGTGTTCCTCATAATAATTACACAATGCGGGTAATTTCTGTAAAAAATACTTTTGAGTGGTAACTATAATTCAGAAAAAAACGCTAAGAAAATGGTGTTACCTCTGAAAAATTCCTTCAACAACCGCACCAATGGACACTACAACTATCGCAATTTCTTCGTCTTCTTCCTGGTGATGATCATCGTCTACATTATCATTGTAATCCTCTACAATGTAAAGTCTGATGTGAACAAGACCTACGAGAGGGTGGAACTCAAAGGATTGCATTCATTGCCACAATATGCAATTAAAGATGACACACTGCCATCCAGACCAGTTAATAAGAAGTGCACTTACTGGGATTGCTTCAATCTGTATAGATGTGGACATACTGGGCATGATCGCATCACTGTTTATATTTATCCCTTGAAGAATTATGTCTCCAGCGATGGGACACAATCAACTAGAGTGATTTCCAAAGAATATTACCAAGTATTAGAAGCTTTGCTTGAGTCAAAGTATTACACATCTAATCCAAATGAAGCTTGTTTATTTGTTCCTTCTTTTGATACTTTGAATCAGGAATACTTGGACTTGAACTTTACAAATAAAGTCTTGCAAAGTTTACCATTGTAAGTTAACATGGTAGTTGTTCAGGTGCAAAGAAATATGCATTTTAATGTTTCAGCTGGTATCATGGTGAAAATCATTTGATCTACAACATGATTTCTGGGTCAGCGCCAAATTTCGAATCGCTCCTTGAGTTGAACTTGGGAAATGCACTAGTTGCTGGTGCAGACTTTGATTCGTTCACCATTCGTACCGGATTCGATGTACCAATCCCTGTGTTCAGCCCAGTGAGTGATTTGATTGATCCTGCCCTCAACAGCAGAAAGGAACGAACACATAAATTAACATCGTCGCAGTTAAACATCGATGCGCTGTACTTTCAAGGACTGGAACAACTGCAGAATGTACATCAAGATATTCTACTCTTGGATGCTTGCTATGATCATAACTACACAAAACGTTGTGATGTGAATACTCAACAAGTGTATGACTATCCACAAATTCTACAGAAAAGTGTTTTCTGTACGTTGTTCCGCGGTGAGAGGAACGGACAGTTTGCATTGTTGGAAATCATGGCTGCTGGGTGCATTCCAATTGTCATCATGGACAGTCCTATCTTACCTTTCAGTAATGTAATTGATTGGAAAAGAGCTGCTGTCTTTATTCTAGAGGATTACATTTATTTGACAATGGATACACTTGCTAAGATCTCACCAGAAAAGGTGAAGAATATGAGAAAGCAAGTGGAGTTTCTTTATGAGAGGTATTTCGCTTCGCTGAAGTTGATTGCGAGAACGACTTTGGATATTATTCAGGATCGTGTGTTTCCACAGTGGGGCCGGACTTATGATGATTGGAATTTACGGCCGGAAGAAGTAACTGACAATAGGAAATGTTCGCACATTAGATTTATATATTAAATTATGTGTTTCAGAGGATGAAAAATCCACTGTTCTTGCCGATAACAGCACCGAAATCACAAGGATTCACCGCGGTTATTCTCACATATGATAGGGTTGAAAGCTTGTTTCTTCTAATAGAAAAACTTTCCAAGGTTCCAAGCTTGACGAAAGTTGTGGTCGTTTGGAATCATCAGCGGAAAGCGCCTCCTTCACGTAAGTTCCAAAGGTTCATGTTTTCGAATCATTTGAAACATTTCTTTAAATTTGGTTTTCTTTAGTGTCAAGATTTCCGGACATAGACAAACCGATAAGTCTGATCAAAACAAAAGCAAACAAATTATCAAATCGTTTTATTCCGTACGAAGAAATCGAAACCGAAGCAATACTTTCAATCGATGATGACATCGTCATGTTAACATCCGATGAATTGGAGTTTGGCTACGAAGTGTGGCGAGAGTTCCCCGATAGAATCGTGGGATTCCCATCCAGAACACACGTTTGGGATAATGGCACACGGACATGGAAGTATGAATCAGAATGGACGAATGAAATATCGATGGTTTTAACTGGAGCGGCTTTCTATCACAAGTACTGGAATTATTTGTATACTACAGCGATGCCCAGCGATGTCAAGGACTGGGTGGACGAGCACATGAACTGTGAGGATATTGCGATGAATTTTCTAATTGCGAATGTTACGAATAAACCTCCAATCAAGGTACACACACACATTAAAAGAAAATCAAAGTCACAATCAAGTGAAATCATTATTATTTTCTTGTTAGGTTGCACCACGAAAGAAGTTCAAATGTCCCGAATGTACAAACAACGAAATGCTTTCTGCCGATATGGGTCACATGGTGGAACGATCGCAATGCGTCGATAGGTTCGCGAAGGCTTTTGGTAGAATGCCTTTGAAGACGGTTGAATTCCGGGCTGATCCGGTCCTGTACAAGGATCCGTTCCCGGAGAAATTGAAGCGATTTAATAATATTGGTAGCTTGTAAACATGTAAACTTATGTGATACACCATTTGACTTTGACAAATATGATTTTAATCAGTTTGTTGCTTTTACTTAGCAATTTATAGTTGTTTTATTAAGTTATGATAGTTTTTCCTATACCCATGGTATGGTAAGATGTATGATTAATCCTAATCCAATCAGTTAACTTTCCAATTTGAACTGTTTTGATACCAAATGTATGTATTGTTATAAAAAAAATGATGGAACTACAAAACAATTATATAAACAGTGTTTATTGCTTTCCTTGGAAATGAACAGGTTTTCAACAGAATTTGAATGAAATATTGTTCTAGAAATTGTACGGTGAAAACAGTTGAAATGAGTGATGATTTGGTAACAACTCCGTTGAAGTGTTCTGAGTATTTTTGCTTAGGGGCCATGTGGCGCCATCTATTAAATTCTGTGTTGACTGAAAACGACATGTTTAAAGGTGCATTTTCATACCCGAGTAAAAATGACGCCGCGACACTAGATTTATTGGGATTTACGCATTTCACTGACTTTTGTCACTAGATTTTGAGTTTCCCTCATAATTTCAGTGTTTCCCTATCCCAAAATCTTGTGATAAGAGTCTATGAAATGTGTAAATCCAAATAAATCTATTGTGTCGCGGCGTCATTTTTACGCGGGTATGAAAATCTACCTTGATAACGTTAGAGTCGTTTTGAGTCAACATATAATGTAATAGATGGCGCCACATGGCCTATAAGCAAAAATATTTAGAATAAGTTTACAACGTTCATCAGTAGTCATCAATACTACAATACTTTAACATCATCCATCATGTCTTCTGCTTCAAGTAGGTATTATTTATTTTTCCGATTTAATCCATCCATCAAAAATGATACATGTTGATGTATTTATCTCCAATTTAGCTCAAATTGTGATTATAGTGCGAAAGCATTATAATCATAATTTGTGGAACCGCGGGAATGCTTTTCAGTTCAACATTCGGTTTCGTTGCACTTGCGGCGTGCGTTGTTTATGACTATTGTTAAACGGCGCTTCGCAGAGCATTTAGCAATCAATTAGCGCCGCGCTCGACAATTATCGCTCGCGCCATAATCGCAGGTTCGCACTTCGGAGTGCGTTATCGCCCTGTGGGAGGCCTCAAAGCCCACAAAGCAGCGCAACGCGTCGCAAAACGATCTGTATAGCACTGCAAACACTGCAAACCAAAGGCATTTAATGCAAATTGTTTGCACACGGTAATAGTTTTCCGGGGCATGGGGCAAGACTGCGTGCAAAGTGCACAAAGTTCACCGAGCAAGAGCACGCAGCAAAAAAGATTTGCTTGGACGATTTGTTTGGAGTGTTTGGACAAATATGCGATTTGCACTTCAGAGGTGAAACCTAATAAGTTATAACTGTTGCAAGCTAACTGCTCTGTAATTTGCAATAATGTTTCACATGTGCCCTGTGGGTAAAAGATGATGATGAGCAAACGCTTGCTTCGCAGGAACAAAAATTGTCCAATTATGTAACGATTATTATGTTGATTGAATAGTTTTGCAATTTTGCAATCAATGACTGATGAATCATGATGTGTATTTCAGAATCTTGCATAAATCACATTGCAAAAGCTTCCACAAGTCTAAACGCATTGTTTATTATCACTTTGAAGACTTCAACGCTTAGTATTCCTATTCCTCCATTAATTGAAAATTCTCGCTGAAAAAAACTGCGTTTCATTGTTGTGGTCATATCATTAACATAATTTCGATTGTTCTACTTCTACCGGAGAAGGAATGCATTTCCAATGCGCAGCTAGAAAAACATCTCATCCGAACAGGAGCAGAGCGGCGAACAAACGCACAAACAACACACTCAAAAAGCAAGCGTTTGAAAACAATCGTCTTGCGTCTGCTCTTGCATCGCACTTCTCGTTTCATTGTCGATTCTTTTACGAGTCCGGGAGTTTCTGCGATTGTTGCGTTCGGCCGGTCAAAGGACTACACGACCATTGTTTACTTTTATTTGTCGCATAAATAATTGCAACCTGTTATATGACTCGCCACTCGCCACTCGCGTAAACGATAATCGCCGGGCGAGACTAACTAAAAATACGAAAATACGAAAAAACAACTCAAAAAGTTTAAATCGTCAAAGAATGAAATAAATCAGACGACATCTGTTCCCTGTTCCCTTTACGTTGCTTGAGTTGGCAGTGGTTCTCTTTTGAGAACCGCAGGCCCGCTGAAGATCGAACGATCGAAGAAAAATCATCAATCGCTAATTGCAATATTTAATTTCAATCAAGGTATAGTGTATACCAAGCTCACCAAGCTCAAGTTGTAATTGATATTGGCAGATTATTGTTGGCAAGGACAAGACATTAAAGTCGCAAGCTTTTAAAGCTCGTCGTGTCGTCGTTCTTCAACCCCTTGTGGTTTTTGCTTTGGCTGATGTTGACATCAGATTGAGGTTACAATTATATCCTAACCAAACTTCAGCACCTCCAAAATGTCTACTTTCAATGTGGCGTTGATTTGATTCTTTTTAGACATTCAGTATTTGTTCGGATGTTCAGTATTGGCGTATGAGCATATGTTTGTATCCACGGCTGCTGCCGTGTGCCAATATACAACGTGGACATGTTGGCCCTTTATGGCGAATCCGGAAGCGCTCGCCAGCGGTCATATCCGCGCTACCAGTCGGGCAACAAAACACGAAGTCCACCACAATACACAGAAACAATAAACGATGTCCCGATGTCCGACCAGATGTACTATACCGTCAAGATGAACGTTCGTCTCATAATAAATGCCCTTTTTGGGGAAAATCCCTATTGGTATCGTCGTGGTTAATGTTTGGGCGCATACTGTTTGGCGACAATTCTTACTTCCCTCAAGTGCATTAGGATTAAAAATAGGCGAACGTTCATCTTGAGGGCATAGTACTTATCCCCGAGAGCGACGCGATATGCGTGCGGCGTGCAACTGCAATCGTACGCAATTCAAACGAGAAACGACAACCGACAGAAGGGAACGGAGAGGATCAGAGGAGAGAAGGAGAGAAGGAGAGAACAAAGCCGCCATATTAGAATCGACCCAACAATGACAAACGACGCACAGGCACGCACAAAAAAGAACGGAGATAACAATGGCATAATAGAGGAGAGTTGGAATAGTGGATGTTTTATCATTCCTTAAATTATGTTTTCGAACATACAATTTATTCCACTCAACGACGAAGAATGGTACAGGACTGACTATACCTGCACATATAATTTGAAATAAATTAAGAGCGTCAAATTAGAAATTGTAAACTCCCGTTTTCAGACCGTTTATAATCGTTATTATAGTGATTATGCATGTGGTAACTGGTGGTAGCTCATAAAGTGGCGGCCATTTTAATTATTTTCAAGTGTGCTCAAGTGGAAGACTGCGCTGGCATTTCGTGTGGTCGTGTGGTGAAATGCTTTATGTCACCAATGTTAATTCATTACCTTGTCAATCAAACGATAAGTGTTGTGGTGCGACAGCGAGCGCATGCTAAGAAGTGGGAAGCCTGGGAAGTGGCGAAAGGTGAAAGAGACAAGTTTTAACTTTACCGACATCACGACATGACAACGCCGCGCCAAGTTGACACTTGGAAGCATAGCCTACTCGGACGTGTCATGTGTACGGAAATATGCCGCAATGTTGCCATTACGATCATTTCAGCAATACCCTATTAAATGAACAGATGTATTTGGTAACTATAATATTTGTATACAAATCATTTTCAAAAATTAAAAAAAGTTCCATCTTGAACGGGGCCAAAAAGGAACTCGATTAAAGAAATTTAAAAATAGCAACATTGCATTAGATTCATTCATAAACATCTAAAATAGTATAAACAAGTAATCAAATTTCCTTAGCTACCAAGATTAAACCTGAAAACGCAATGAAAATGTAAGTTACTGTATAAGTAACTTTGAAGTGGAATTTTAAAACTACTTAATATGATGACCGATGCGCTCGATCAACAAGGTTGCACCTTCGTATTATCGTATAAAGGCGAGGAAGGAGACCTGCGACTTGCAAAAAGGACAGAACAGTCTCTTATGACTTACTTACTCTCTTACTTATGACTTATGACTTATGACATCACTACTGCTCCGAGTGCCCGAGACCCGAGTTGAATTCCATTCTCGTAGGCAAAATCGCCTCTTCTATTTCTGCATTTTGAGTTGATTTTTCTCCCGATCACCAATTAAGAGGCTCAATGGAGCCAAAGTCGCTCAATCGTTGATACAGCTGTACGTTGGAATATCGGCGTTGGTATTCTTCAATCGCCTGTTCAGAGTTAATGTCACAGAGCCTATACATCATGATAACATTCACGTATTCAAGGATTCTTCATTTTAAGGGCACAAAATGGTACACATACAAACTGGCTGATTAAAATTGAACAAACAGCGGAATAACGTGAATCTGTGTTTGACTGGTTGACAATAACTTTGATTATTAATTTGACATTAAAATTTGCTTCAATTGTATTTCGCTTTTCAATTTATGGTTATGTTGTGTTGCCACTTGTATTTTTCCTTGAATAGTGCTTCTGAAGAACTATTATCGACAATGATTTCTCATAGAAAGGCACAAGTGATTTAAATGAAACTTTGAGAAATGCTTCTAGAATTCTTGAACTTAACATCCGTCAGTAACCCGAAAGATTATTTTATGAATTTTAGTAGTTAAAAACAAAACTTTCCAGGCTTTAACAAAACAATGGTAAAATATTGTCACAAACGAATTTCACATTCCGTCTTGAATAATGTCGAAAAATCACTCCTTCTGAGGAAGGACACCATCTGTTCACCCTGTATGCACTTGAAACTAAATGAATGCAAATTACAACTTACTATAATATCTTGAGAGTTTTGTGTTTTAAAACTTATTTATCAATACCAGAAGGATAAACATTTATTTTAAACGATTGTTCCTACGACACTTATATCAGCATATTAGCATGTCATGAAATCTTTGACAAGATACTTTCGTTTGGACAATGCCGCCGAACACTTAAAGAGCGTCTTCATCCTATGCCTATGATATATCCACATACAGTTTTACTTATGATTGCTGCTCCTTCCTTCATGTGGTAGTGTTTGGTTCCTTTACCCCATACTCTCAAGCACCGCCAGATCGTTCCTCGCGCTTCCTTCACGTTTGTCTTGTTTCTGCTTGATTCTCCATCGCATCGTTCTTCTGGTCCTTCACTTCGTTCCGCGAGTATGCGAATGCTCCAGGCTCGCCGCCATATAAGTACATCAAACACTAGTAGTTCTCTTCGGATCAACAAAGATCTTTGATCTGCTGGCAAGTCGCACGTCTACTATAAACGCGATCTTTTTGTTTCCCTATTATTTCTTTCCAAGTGTTTGAACTGATGCTTATTTGCATCCTACACTCAAACACAAATCAAAGTAGATTAAGTAAATCCATTTATCAATCGAATCAAAATCCAAAAATTGGACAACCAGCTCCCTGCTGTGCTTCTTATTGTTTCTTGCTGTTTTCGTGCGTTTAAAAACAATTTATGATAAGTAATAGAACGCCGATTCACTTCCAAGTTTAAGCAAGTGCTGTTGTTTTATTGTTATTTATTGCGATGTAAAAAGCAATACTTAAAATTTTAAAATGTTTCCTTTCCTAAATCTGCTCAATATCACTTTGGCTTGCTCACTCCTACGGTGCGGCATGAGAATATCCTGATTCCTGACGACCTGACGTAGTTGCTCACCTAGTAAGAACGTAGTTTTATTGTAAGTTGTAACTTTGTTGCGTTGTTTGTGTTTTCTTCGCGTGTGCGAACGCGCGAAAACCCAAACCGCGCCAGATTTGGTAATGGCACAAATGTTTGTCCTTTCACGGTCACGCAGGCCGATGGCGGCGTTAGACGCGCCGATCGTCGATCGGTCGGTTTTTCATGCGACGCAAATTATTCCTATGTAAATTATGCAATTAACGAGCGCTTAGCTCATGGCAGGCACTGTGGCAGCGCGGCTCGCGATCAAGCAAAAGAAAGGAATAAAAGCCATCAGCCACAACAAGATCACCATCAACACACACCACACACCGCGTCGCGTTTGTGTTAATATTGGTTT
>JARJDQ010016686.1:0-23272 GCA_030264215.1 Geostiba sp. GC000077 | reverse complement strand
TACTGTGGAACGAAAAAGAATTTTGTTATTATGCATATTTTGTAACCTAAAAATTTCAACTTTAATGACCTCGTGTGACCAAACGAAGAAAGTGAGAACATTTTTGTATTAAGATTTTCTTCCTATATTTTTAGCACACCCTGTATTGAGGTGAGATTCTGCTTTTATAAAATCTCCCGCATTCCTTTTTTCCCCCTTTCACCTCTTTGTGCCTGTGGTAACGTTGTACATTTTTTATTCTCATGCTTTTCATGTTTGCGTCCATTGAGGTGAAGGAACGCTTTCACATCACGCTTTCAGCTTTATTTTGCTAGTGGGTATATAGGTGAGCGAGCCGCGTGATGTAAGCATAACATAAATATGAATCCTGTCCCGTGCGCATCTCAAAGCTCACCTGCGCCTCGCTGCAGGTGAGAGACCTGTTACTTCAAAATGCTTCAGTACAGTTTGCTCGGCCCCCAAACATGACAGCGTATATATTTTCATGAACTTGTCAAATTCCTGTCTTTTCTTTGTTCGCCATTCATCATTAATCATGTTAAACATGCTTTAATTTAACCGGAAGGGGAAAAACGTTTGCATTTGCTTTCCTCCTTCAGGCCTCCAGCGAGACGCTTACTTTTTAATACTCGCTTGAAATGACGGCCTCCCAAGTACGAAGAAACGTGAAATGCGTTTTATGTCCAGTTCATCGCGTTATAAATTATAAATGTGTTTACCTGTCGCTTTGGGAATACGGAATCGATAAATTATGCAAACGGGGTATGTAAATAGGAAACTGGTTGCCGCGTCGCGTCAAACATCGAAAGAAATGCAGAAAACCCGCTCGTCATTGATACAAGCGCGCACGGATTTGCAAAGAAAACAACTCAATCACTACATTGCAGATTGCATACTTCAAAAGGATTCAGGCATTCGCAAACATATTTTAAATTAATAGTAAATAGGAAGTGTTTAAGCAACACCGACGTGAATAAATGCTTCCTTCACAAGAAAAAGACAATGCGATTAATTCAAGACTCTCAGGAGTCATTAATTAAACCCACTTTAGTACACTTCAAGCGCAGCACTTAATTAATGTGTTAAGTGTTGCACTTGCAATCATTTAGTGGTTATTCATACAAGCATGTATGTTCAGGATACAAATTACAATCCCTTCAACTCACCTTCAATAGGCCCAATTTTCGGTTGTACTTTGGTGCCATTTAAAACTTGATTAACTTTGAGTACTTCGCGCTTCTTGGCGGAACCTGTAAAGGACAAATGAAACATCATTAGATCTCGGTGATTTCAAATTGAAATGCAGAGTTCAAATAAGATTTGTCGAACCTTTCTTGCCGAAACTACCAAAACGCTCCTTTCGATCGGGCAGGCGCTCCGACACCGAACGCACAAAGTTCACCTCTTTATCCTTGGAAGGATGCTGACCCATGCTGACGAGCTCAACGCGGCCAGTGCAAAACGGTTTACATTCTCGCAATTACGCCCCGCATTCGACTTGCGCCAGATGGAATCGACTTACAATCACTGCATCGTGCCGTATGATTAATTTATCGTTTGTCACATTGTACGCCGAGTTTTTTGAACCTCGCGTCAACCCAAGCTTTGTCCTGTAAATGTACATTGTACGGAGTTTTAAGGATGTGCCTGCAGGCCTGCAGAAAACGCCGCCGTTGTGTTTGTTGGATCCTTTCATGTATAGGACGTTTCGATTGACACAAGCTATACAGTTGCGTTAAATTAAAAAGAAGCCTCGTAGATGCCGAGATGCGAGACGTGACCATCAATATAAATCGTGTCTTTGAGTGTGCGCAAGATGTTCTTTGAACAGGATGTTAAAAGGTTTCCGTTGCAGTGTGAACAAATTGTTCAGATGTTCACGACTTCGTCAGAGGCCAAATACTTTGCTAGTGTGGTAACTGGCGACAAGTCCCTCCTGTTAATTAATGCCCCAGGAAATAATGCTTGAGCTCAAAGCTTTTATATCAATGTGACCTCACTATAAGCCCACTAGGAGCCACAAAATAGAAAAATTCATGACGCAGTTCGACCGACTAACAGACCAACTGAATTTCAAGTGTTTACGCGCGCGGTTAGAATAAAAATAACCCGGAGATGATGACACGGACAAGTCGTCGTTGTGTGATCAAAAGAACTACCCGATAATACCATTCGAAGCCTCACATCCCATAACACCTCGCTCAGTGCGGAAGAAAAACTAAAATAAACGCCCATATTCATCAAAAGGCCCAAGACTTTGGAGCAAAGTGAAGAATTATTTGGATAATTTGTCATCACAAAACTAGATATACAAATGATTGTAATTTAATGCTTCCACATGTATTTTTGTGCCCTAGCCCTCACATTAAGTAATAGAAATAAAAACTTAGAACGAAAGAAAATGCGAGCAAGAGTAATGAGCACAATAAATTTAAACGTTCACACCTTTTCCACTAATGAGCATCTGGCAGAAAATTACAACACACAACTGCAAGTGTGATTATTAAGTATTTGCTCTGTTTGTAGCAACCGTAGAGGTGGAGGTGCTTGGTGGTTGGTGCTTAAACTGTTTGTTGCATTATTATACCTTCTCCTATAGTATTCTCTCAGTTGTCTGGTTCTAGCTGTTCAAGTCGTGAGAGCAACGTGAGAACGAGGCACCAATCCTTGACAGCGAGACCAGCAAATGCAAGGCTTGAAATCGTCATGCACAGAGACGTTGGAGAGAAATGCAGCACGAAATCCGGTAGAAATTAGCAACTCATGCCAACGATGCCACGGAAAAACGAAGCACACAGCAAAAGAAGAAGCTCAACTAACGCGATAAATAAATACAACATTGCGACTCTAATGATGGGAAACGCTAAACAAATTTGATACTTAATATGGGCAAGAAATGATGCCATGATGCCATGGCAAAGGAAGTCTTGTGTTTTAATTAGTACATCTGATAACGATGTCAATTCTTTAAGAAATGGACATGTCCAATATCTGTGCAATGCAAACAACACAGGCAACACAGCTGGAGCTTAAGCTATGCAAATGCAAAAGTGTGTCTGAATTCATGAATCAAGAGGAAGCAACGGATCGATTAATTGATTTAACATTAATGACCATTCATTATCGAAATTGGAATAGTTTCGAATATGATTGAACAAACTGTTTGTAGGTACTACAAGATGTACAAATATGTACAATTAAGAATAATAGTATACATTTTAGAACGTCTATAAAATCTAGCTCCTATTTGAAATTCCGTTGGCGGTCGCGCTGGCGGTTTCAATTAACCATTAACCACCTCAATTCCATTAGCGAACGGCATGTTTGAACATAAGAGTATTAAAATTAATGAATTACAATGCTAAGGTGTCCTGCGCGCGAGCGTGTGTAGCGTGTAGGATGTAGGATTAAAACGTTTATTATCCAACATGGGCATTTAACAGTCCAAGGACAAGAACACCGCGCCACCGACACCAGCATGCCAGCATCCAAACAGCATCGGCATCGACCTACACTAACCGCGATTCTCTGAAGCGCACGCCGCGCATGTCGGTGCCGGAGGGCCTTGCCGAGAAGAATTGCCCAGAACACACACAGACAAGAAAACACACCTGTGAGCAGCGCTCGCGTAACCGACGCAAGCGGACGAAGAAGTAAGTCGGTGCGACAAGACTTGACCTCCGCGCTCCTTATAAATGCATGCGTTCCTTCCATTGGCACATTGGAAGTTGAACCGAACCTCTTTTCCGAAGTCTATATTCGCCGCATGCCGCCGCATTAGCGTGCAGTTAGATGATCGAGTAGCATGGATTCGGCGCGACTTTTATGGCCAACAAGGAAGCATAACGAGATTTTACTTTTTCCCCGCCTGCCAGTCACGTAAATGCCAAATTGAGTTGATGATATATTTGGTAGTGCAGCCCACAAAGCCATGCACTTGTGAATTAGCGCATATTGTTTACGTTGACATTGAATTTATTTTTAGCCTACACACACAAACTAACCGTGGAACATGGAACCATGAATCAAAAAAGGTACCAGTGAATAGATGTTATCAAGATTAATGGCACTGTTAACTAGTGGCTGGTAGGCTGGTCAATGTAGTCCAATTTTGGACACGATCAATCATAACAATAACTATATGAAAATATCTCCCATTGTTTCAGTTTTATTTGCTTTAAAAAGCCGGGGAGGTAAATGCTTGCAATGGATAAGTATAACAATGCTTAACCAAGTGTTTCGTTTGCAAAATACAGCAGCCAACGCAAAGAGTAAAATAATTATATTCTACGACCACTCTTAAATAGCACTCTGAACCCAATATGTCCTATTAGAAAAAGTCACTTGATGACTGATTGACATTTGACATACATTTGACCTGCATTTGTCTACTTTCTGGGGTGTTGAAAACTTTCGGCACACTATGCCGTGTATCCGTGACCTCAGCGCCACCACAGTAAACAAGTAACCTCAAAATGAAAGTGACAGACAATAATAAACCACAAGATGAGCAAATCACAAAGAAAGTAATGATTTGTTACAATGATTACAATTGCATATTAATCTGTGTTCTAAAAACGGCAGCATGCCTGAATAGACTTCTCAAAAATTCGGTGAAACAGGAAAGAAACCGTGCGTGAAAATTACATCATAATAATAATCATAATCTATTATTTTTCATTTTTCATTCTTCTTAACTATTAAGTGGTCGTTTGTAGCTGTTGGTTGGGAAATAAAACACACTATTATTATTATCATCGTACCGCTGCAAGCAAATTTGCTGAGACTGCATCTGATTGCTGTACAACTGCTGCAGCTTGGAGGACTGCATCTTACTAACACCATCAGAAGAGAGATAAAACAGTGAATAGAAAATGTGCTACGACTGGAGAGCAACTCAGGACATAAATAACACAATTAGGTGGCCGTAGAAAAAGCAATGTGTATAGCTAGTGTAGAAAGTGCCTCTATGCGCTCGTGTCATGCAACACTCTCAAGCATAATGTCTCACTTTCTACACCAGCTATAATACAAACTATACTATTAAATGTTCCCGAACCCGAACAATAAGTATGAAGAGAGCGCAGCCGTCGTCACCGAGGGACCGAGGCTATTGACGCAGCATAGAATGGAGTTGGTCAGGACCTCAGGTTATATAAATCAAACTATTACATTCAATATTGCATGAGCGCGAGCGTTCCCCGACTGGCTGCAATGATGTTTGCTAGCTAAAACTGGCACACTCAATGCTCGCAGGAACACAGGCGGATCATAAAGGTGCAAAAAGTCAACTTGTAAATCAACGTAGCTACGTAGCAGAATATTCGCAATCTGATTGGCTGTGATTCCCGGAGCGGTCCTGTTGCTTTGACTGCAGTTTTCAGAATCCGCTTTTGTTTCCTACTTTCCTAGAAATCGCACTCAAGTGAATTGTTGTTCCAACTTAATGGGAGCGCAGGAAATGTTCCCAGGTTAAAAAAAAACTATACACGTGTAAATAAATATCTTTCATCTACCTTAGTACCTTCTGCATTCTACTTGCAACGCATGTTGACTTCAGTAGGGACCTGGGGGCAATTTTAATCATGAATTCAGATTAAGCGCGATTTTGTCGCGACTCGCGAGAGACTATGTGTTGAAAAAGTACATAAGCTTAAACGGCTCGAAATAAATTACAATAACGCTTGCAGCATTTGGTGCGGTGAGAGCCTAATAAGACAACTTATGTTCAACGATGTCCTCTTCAATGAGCGCCAACGCCAACGTTCCAACATTAAAACACAAGGACTAGAAAAGTACGAGTAATAAGTATGAGTAAAGGAGACTGCGCTTCCTTCTGCTATTTTCATCTAGCACTAGCATCTTTCATGATGATATCTGATCGTTAAAACATTGCCACGGTACAAACGCACAAGAAGTACGCGCCTGGAGTACCATTAATCAGTATTTCGAAAATGGGACAAGTATTAATTACAAAGCGTCGAACCGAAATGGGTGATCTAGAACAAAACCATGTTAGTACATACTCGTAAAAGTATGATTTATTGATTTATTATAAACGGTTTCAACAATGTGCAAAACAATGGCAGTAACTTCTGGTAAACTGCGATAATTTTCAAACGCTCTTGCGGAGAAAAACAGTTCCGGCTGATAAATAATCTGTGAGAAGAAGCGAACGGATCACACAACACGGAACCAGAAAACAATGTGCCTAAACCTAAAACATGAGAAGCCAGGCGTAATCCGAGCCGAGTCTTCTAGTAAAACAAGAAAAACGCCTTCGTGCCATCGCAACACGTAGCCGTAGACAGGAATAAATTATTCATTCACTTCGGGTATCATCATCGAAGGCGTTGCGCCTTGCGCTGTTCGAGCTCATGGACGTCGTCGCGTCTAGGTTACAAAATAAGTCGCTGCCATCGATGCGATTATTTCCGGTTAATGGCTGCCATTTAAAATATTAGCTCACCATGATTTTTCATTCCGCACATCGGATATTATCAATGTGACGTGCTGATGAGGTGCGTAGTTCATTCTCATTGAATTTAAATTTGTGGTGCTCATCGTTCATGGCACATACCTCAGCATATCTCAGCACAGCAGGTAATTTATTTCTTTGCATTGCGTAACCAAAAGTATGTGTAAATAATGCATGAGAGTGGTATTCAAAATAGAAGTTAAAAATTCATAATTGTTTCTAGCAGGTTTCCACCTTAACAAATGTGCATATTTTCTAAGTTTCTGCCTAATTAATTTTTCTGCGCTATACACAATTTGGCTACATTTCTTATGATAAATTGCGCGTGTGAAATTATCCAATTCGAATTTTCATTCTACGCATTTTTGAATTTCGTCAAATCACGACAAATTGCTTTATTCCAAAATTAATTACATTAATAATGAAGGCATTAGTAATCAGGAAGCCTATACCATACAATACGCATTTGGTCATAGATAGATTCCAAAAACGTGAATCCTTTAAAACTGCATTTTGCATTAAAATCATATTCACCAAGGTAATGTAGCAATAAATTCTTGTAATGTGGAATTGTCAAGTGTCATATTATAAAATAATATGCATGCGGTGGCACGGCACTAACACCGGCACCATTATAGCAAATGGGCATTATGAACATATACCTACCACAACTATAGACACATAGACACAGTTAAAATTCCTGCTACCAAATTTGGCACAACTGCAAGCGTTAATATGTATGAAACTATGAAACAGCAGGAATACACGTATGACTATTTTCTACCATAAACAGTGTGGAAATCATGAAGCGGATCATAGGAGAATGACATGTTCGCTTTTCGCTTTCTCAATGCGGGGCACCACAGCGCGCACTCCGACACGGATTAAACGCGCCGGAATGTGTTTTTCAGGGTACATTCGAGATGTCTCGAACTTGACGCATACTATTATTATTAAAATACAGTCTCAAAATGACGATTTTAACATTTTTTCAAGTAAATGTAAAATAGGCTTAGTAAACTTTCAAAACAAAAGTTGTTGATTTGTAAATGAATTGTTGGTTGCCTACAGTGATGAGCGTTGAATCCGTGTCGGAGTGCGCGCTGTGGTGTCCCGCATTGAGAATGTTGGAAAGAGAAAAGCGAACATGCCATTCTCCTATGTTCGGCTGCATGATTTACACACTGTATATATGGGCTTGCAAATAAATATTCTACTCAATTCCTTGACCTTAAACTTGCTTTGTTTACATTCGAATAGAAATGTTGTTGAAAAGTTCAAAATCGTACAATACAAGCAAGCTATTATTCTAAGGTTGTCTATTTTCAATCATCATTAAAATTTATGAGATAATAACAACCATAGCAAAAATCCGATGTACTACCCATAAAGCATGTTAAAGTAAAGTACAGGTTGTGTATGAATTATCTAAAATATGAGAAAAAAACATTTTTTTGGGGGATTGTTGGTGGAAAGTCAGATAAAAAGGTTTCGCCACTCAGTTTAACCTTCTTATTTTGCTGACGTTTCGAATTATATTAATTCTTCCTCAGGGCTACAAAGTTTTTATAAAATACATATTTTAGTGAATAATTCATGACTAGCTTATTACAATTTCTAATTTTGCCTTCCTGCCTACCCTCATAAGTTGTTAAGAGTGTTGTTCAGTGTGTGGTCTTTCTCGTATTTTATGTTTGTTCGCATCTTTTCTTCTCATTCCTTGCTTGTTTTTCACCTCAATGTGAAATATGTCGTTATCTTGAGATTTTTCTTCCTCGTATCGTATTTTATCCCTTTTCAGTTTTTGTGTTTTAAATGCACTGTATATGAACGATTTTACAAAAGTGTTCCACTGCATTGCATTTTTGCATTTCACCTCGGTCGAACATGCATTATGACATGACTTATGACAAATCCCACATATCCTTGTTCCCCATTGTTTACGTTACAACCAGCTACAACGCAATATTTATTATTATTATTATTAATTAATGAATTTAACACCTAAACCATTCACTCTAGCTCCACCTCCACGATGTGTTAACTTCTTCCGCACGTGTTAACTTTCCATACCTATACGTAAATTTAATTACAAGGATTACCTGGCAACTACCTGTTTGTTACATGTTTATTTCGAGATTCTTGCGGATTTGTCTAGATTTGACAAGTTGGTCAACCAACATTCTAACATCTAACGCGTTAGCAATCGAAGATTTGTACGGCGCTCCCAAACTTTGAACATGGATTAGGATTAACTTTTATCATCGTTGAGATGAGATAGCAGCCAAATTTACAATTTACGCCAAAATCAAAAGTCGAAACTGGTTATTCAGTTATTCATGCGCATTAATCGCGTCCACTTGTTTACTGTTATTTATCGCTCGGCGCTTTTTTTTTTTTACGTTTTTTTACGTTTTTTTTACGACCTGTCGCTCGGCAGATGCGCGATTTTCTACCAAATAAGCCTCACCAATCAATAAATGCCAAATGATACATATTTATATTTATAAAACGATTTGTCGGATATGTTTGTCGAAGTTCGGTACTAACATTACTTTTTCAACTGGGTAACTGAAATACGGAGGAGATTCTAGGGACGCATTTCATTTCGAGAATGTGATATCGAAATATAACAGCCGGACGTCATGAGTCATTTCTATTTTGCCGGCGCCGCGAAGGGGAATCGTTAGTGCCGGTTGCCTAGCAACCCCTATGCCGTCCACTCTTGTCCTGCGCAACCCTCCCAAGGACACCCAGCACTCACAGCGACATGCCGCTTAATGCAAATCCGAAAACCAGCTTTCAGGCGTTCCATAGCATAGTTTGAAGTTTGAACAAATGACAAACGGTGTCAGAAAAGAGTCCAAAGAAAGAATCGCAACAATCACACACATTGGCATCGCAGTATAGGAGCTTGGCGAAAGAAATCGATTTTAAATTTACCCCACGATGCTATTATTGGCACACTAAGGTTACCGGCCGTTTTCTTCAGCTGGCGTGCGGCTTGCGCACGAAGCACAGATTCATCTTAAAATATTTCCTGTTTTGCACGCAAAATTTGGCTGCAAACTGGCACTTAACAAGTTTTTAAGCACTGTTATGTCAATGTTTTCTTCTTCCTCTTGAAAAATCAGTCACATGTCAATAATTAATGGAATTTATTTCGCGCACCGCAAAAAAATAATCCCAGCTCGATGACCGACAGCACAACAACACTCGTGCTGTGGACAATGTGGACGCGCCGCGCACCTCGAGGAGCAGGAGCAGCAGGCAGGCGCACCGCCGCCACAAAACTAAACTGACGTAACAGAACGCAGCACGCGGATGAGGGACATCGCACCAGCGAGCTGGGCGACCGAGGCAGGCTTGCTCGTTAGCCTGCTGCCTGCCGAGCTCACCTTCCTGCACTGTGCCTACCATCAGACCGATCAGACCAACAGCAGCCGCACAAACGCCACACTGTCTCCAACTCCAGATCAACTCCAAACTACAAACGTACAAACATCAAGCATGACCATCACTCTTTGCCAAAATCCTGCTGGCCTGCTGGTCTGCTGCGCAAAGCTTATCAACATCTCTCCTCTCTCTAAAATACACTCATCTTGATAATACTCTTTCGCTACTTGCTACATTTTGAGTTTTGTGCGTAGTGAAAATAAGAAAATATGTTTAGCACCGCGAGCGAAAAGTCTTTTAGGACGGTCGTAGTCGCTGACGCGAGCCGTCCATTCGGTCCAGTCTGGAGTGTTGGCGTTGTGAATTTAAATTTAGATTGATGCAGGCCAATAAGGCACGCGAATGCACGCCGCTCGCGTTAGACGCTAGATATACCACAGTCGACCCTATGCGCATTGCAAGATTGCATTCTATGCACATACATTTTAACACTGCGCGTTTAAACATTTTAAATTTCGTTTCGGCGATTACTTAATCCTCGTCGCGCCTGTCCCATACCTCAGCGCGTCCGTGTCATTCAAGAGCGAATCAAAACAAACACATGTATCTCATTTCCATGCGACCCACGCAATCCCGCAAGGAGCGTTTTGGTTTCGTGGTGAAATCGTAAATTTCTGGTGACCCAAAATAAAGTTGTTGCTTTGTTACATGTAAGCACTAGTAATTAGAATCAAGCTGTATTTTTAGCGCGAGCTTGCTTTGTTTTAATTTGAAAGTGTATTTTTTTGTTAAAAAAAACTTACCCGGTGGTTTTGTCGTTCGAGAAGCACCACTCAAATCACTCAGGGAGCTGCTTATACTTCCAGTTTGCTTTGGGGATGCTAATACTCGACTTCGCAAACGACGGCTAAAAGTTAAAATTAATATATTAGCTGCCGAGGAAGCGAGGATCTGAAGATAAGTTCCAAATTGAATTGAAACGTTTAATTTAAAATATTTAATGCTGACGGTAGGTGTGTATGCTAGGCAACTTTCATAGCGCCGCGTTACCAACTGTCCAAGTCTTGTTGTCCAAGTTAGACTTTGACTATAGGCAACTCAATTCACTAAAAACATTTTTTAACTTACTTATTGAGACTAGATTTCTGCTGCTCCGTTTTCTTTTCAGTATTTCTCGGCACGTTCGTATTCAAGCTGCTAAAAACCTTCGATTTGACTTCCTTAAAGCCCTTGCGTGTATCAGGCGCGCTAATTTTATTCATCACAGCGTCCCACCGGCCGACACTAGCTTTCTTTGGCGTTGGTCGCTTTTCGTTCTCCTTATTGCCAGGCTCTATCATGGATTTCACCTTCGAGACGACAATTCGCTTCGGCATCTTGTGTTTGCTCTCCTCCAAGCGCGCCGATCGCGCAGATCGTATACTATTCGGCGTCGATGTAATCGTCGACGCATTCGACATCACCTCTGGATCGGGTTGTGGCGGTGGCGGCGCCTTATTCGACGAGGGCGTTATGGTTTTATCGATAATGATATTTACATGCGTCTGGCTGTCATCTGATATCGTCTGCGTCGACGAGTCTGACGGAGACAGTTCGACCTGCATTTGATTCGATTCGCTGCCTTCAATAACGTCATTGTCAGCGCTGGAGATATCCTCAGTGCGCTCGATGTCGGTGAAAATGCCGCTGGAGTCCATGTTTTCCCGATTATTCGCATAGAGATCGGCGGTCGCCTGCGCATCGACGCCATACAGCGTTCCATCGATCACTTGCGCCTTGCGATCGCCACGCAGCGGATTATCATCGTGATTGTCGGCGTCCGATTCCGTATAGAAATCGGAATCCGTCATCGGATCGGCTCGCCGCGGTGGTTGGCGGGGTTGCGGCCGCCTCGTCAGCGGGGAGTTATCAGCGCCGCGACTGGCTGGCCTGGACATTTCCCCATCGCCCTGATAGCCAGTGTCCAGACTAGTGATACTTGTGATGCTGGTGATAAAACTATTGAGTGGCTTTTTGTCCTTGGGATCCTGCAATGGCGTCGGGTCCAGCGGTAGCTCCTCCGGCGATGGTGTTTGCTCCAAGCGTGTGCACGCCACCAGCTGTAGGTTCATAGTTACATTGGACATATCAATCAAGCCGAGGCTGTATTCGCCAACCGCCGACGATTCATTGTCGTGCGGCAGGAGTCGAATATTTTCCGAGCTCGGCGTTCGCGACACCGCCAGCCCAGTCGCATCGATCATCTGATCCGGTGTTAGGATCCCCAGGGATTCCTCAAACTCCAACGAGTCGCGCTTATTGCTCTCGTCATCGAGGTGCGAAGGCGACGGGCGATATTTTCGGTGGATAAGGTCCTCCCCGCCGGGGGTCGATGAAGGATGCAGTTTTAAGTCTGAGAAATTAGTTGTCAGGTCCAAAACAAATGTTCGCCGTTTATTCGCCAAATGCGCTTTGCCCGCCCGACTTTGATTGCATAACGAATCGCATATTTCGTAAGTCTTGTCATTCTCAGTCTTACATTGTACAAACGTCTCGTCTATAAGTGCCTGGTCATCACTAGATTGTTTGATAATGGAATCGCTACCGCCAGTTTTCGTAAAAGTTGTATCGATGTAATGGTTCTGTGCCAATGCGACTGCAGGATTTTGGTCCTTCACAACAACCGTGGTATTTAACTTCTTTACAATTACTGTCGTGTCCAAATCATTTTGCCCGGAAATATTGAGCGCCGCATTTCCTTGCGTTGGCTCTGGCACTATATTGTAAGTGCCATTCCCTATCGAACAAGAGTCCTTCAACACGTTGGTAGTATTTAATTGATTCAACAAATACGTGGTCTCGGTGTACGTGGCATTTCCTTTTGAATAAGTACACTCGTTTTTTTCGGGGCTAATTTCAATTTTGTCGAACGTACGAGATCGAATCATCTTCTGCGTGCCGGTGGAAGGAGTTGTGGTGATCGTGATATCCCTTTCGACATCGTTCTCAAGTCCGAAAATCATGCTATACGGGCCTGAGCAATCTTCAGCAGACGACGAATTAACAAGACACACTTTGGTCACGGGCGTTATTAAACCATGTCCTGGTGGACAGGTGAAGTAACGTGAGCCGTGCACACACCCGTCGTGCTTGCCAGTGCCATCGAAGAGTTCGACACCAGCCCAGACACCAGGAGCAAACTCCACGTCACCCACAAAGCGGAGGATGCCTTCGTCGCATTTGGCTACCAGCACACGTCTGCCGAGATCGGCTGTAGTGATCGCCACCTCCCTGACGGGTGATGCGGGTGAGGTATGTGTGGATTCCTGCTTTGGCGGCGGGAATGGCAGCTTGGTGGTGATTCGTGCTGGGGCGAGAACACTCGTCGCGCCGGGCAGTGGTATCCGCGAGGTGCCAAACTTGGGTATTCTAGTGGTTTTTGTTGGTGCCCGCTGAAACATAAAAATGAAAAATCAATGAGCGCACTGGTACAACACACAAATTGAACAAAGAAGTGTGAAATGAAACGGAGAAATTTTGATAGATCTTCTGTTGCTTGGTCAACAGATACAAATGTCTAGATGTCATAGCAATGCGTATGCTGCGCAAACTTGTTTCAGATTGGATAAAATACAATATAAATCACCCAACCTACTTGGAAATAAAAGCCTCTCAGTTTGCGATAAAACAAAATCGAATCAGAAGAAACTCCATTATTCCTGGGCGATTCGTGGATAGAGCAATTCAGAATATTGTTTGTACAGGTGCGTGATTCCCGCACCGCACTCCTTTCGTCACATCAAGACATAAGGTAAAAGGATACACGTCATTTAAAAAAACGAAAGACGTTGCCTTCAGCAACATATATGATTTAGAAAGCCTTCCTTGACCAGCTTCGACATCGAGTTTGTAAAGATGGATTTGTGAAAATAGTGAACATGAACACGCATCTAATTAATTCCGAATTCTTCGTAAATGGAAACCCACGGTTTGCTTGTGCACGAATGCGCAAACACGTACCAACCGAGTGGAAATGAATATACCACTTATCTGCTCTTGCTGCTCATTTAAATAACGGAGATGTGTAAAAACACATGTTTAATTGAGTGCACTGACCCAAATCGTCAGTCGGGCATCGAAGAAGCTACATCTCCAAATTGCAATCCCGCAATTAAAGACAGGTATGAGACAATAAGAATGTCGTCATGCACAATATCGCAGAACTAAGCGACGACAATCGTAGTCATAACAAATGAATGAAGCAAATTACAGAAAAGAGTGGATGATACCATGCTTCCATGGTCTTTATTGCATGAGGTGTCATATCAACTAATTTGCTGCATTAGTCAAAGTAACGAATGCCCCGAATGCGAGTGCATGCTGAAAAACAAACATACAGAACCGTACTGGGTATAAAAAATTATCATCTAAATTCTTAATGCTTCATTCTAAAAATACATATTCCTTAAAATAGTCTCGATGTCATTGAGAGCTTACTTTCCTTGAACAAAAATATTTATGAAAGTGCGGACCTGGTAAAAGTAAATCCAGGAGGATGAAATGAAACAAAACCTACGCAGTAAGCATACTGAACATGTATGTCCCCATAAAATATTCTAACGCACATTAAAGCATACACACAAAAGTGAGGTGACCAAGTTGGATACGAGCGCATACATTAGCATGTTTCACGTTCAATTTTTCCTTGTAATCCAATTAGATGATGGAATCAGTCCCAGTCGCTGTGAGCTCATCGTCTCTCGTATGTACCTAGCTTAGAACATAACGTAATAAACTGTTGAATTGGGTCAGCAACATATTTCTAGCATACGTGCTCTATTTTTCGGTGTATGTTGAGTTGCCTAAATGCATACAGTAATTTAACCAGCACACTTAACTAGAAGTTTTTAATTAGTTTCTGTTTCACTGTATCTATATGTCTTATTACAATATTAAATTTCAATTCTAACACGAAGCAATCAGTGTAATGCAATATCGCACAGGCATTACCATTAGCGCAAAGTACTAGTTAATTAGCTCATAAACATTATTCATTAATTCATAATTAATAAAGATAGTGCTAAACGTAAATCGATATCTCTGCTTTTTACGTGTGTACGCCCGCGATTAAAAAGCAATTAATTAATGTTAATGCATTCCAATATTCGATGATACAATTTACATTGCTTTGCAATTTCATGATTTTCACGTTTGGCACGTTTTGCACTTTTAATTCTGTTTTCCTGTTCACTATCAGCCATGCTGCGGAGAAAGCTGTCAATGTTTTCTTGCATCCTTGCAAACGTTTTCTAAACGCGGTGCCGCAAATTGCGAAAATGTCTGTTATTACATTAAGATTTTTTGTATTATATTCGTTGTTCATCGATGAAAAATGCAAATGATTTTAACGAACGTCAATTAAATGGTAAAAAAATGGATAGTGATGGAAAATGCAAAATGCAGATGTGCGAGAACGAATGGCTTGAATGCAAAAAAAAAATGTGCGAAAGAAAAACGATGGAGAACAATGATTGACACAACATTTAATCGCTTGCTGTACCGCTTAAGGGGGTAAGAATGGTGCTTGTTGAATAAAAAATAACCAAAAAGCCATCCACTCAGTGTTTGGTGTTTGAATCGTTTTCAGGATAGCGACGGGCAGGGAAAATAGAAAAAGTCGACTTTATGCGAAAAACGTGAAGAACAGGACAAAAAAAGAGTGGAGGCAACATCCCAACATTCAACTTCCACCAATACGAAGACCTGCACATTCATAATACACCACTAATCGTAGTCGGTCTTCGCCGCATCGCCACATCGTAAAAACGTGATCATTATTGCGTAATTATGTTTGTATCCATCGCAAGCGTCGCGCCGACATCCAAATGAAGCATTTGCGGTGGTATGCGGAGAAAAACGCGCGCAAGAAGTTCTCAAGCAGCACTAGTGCTTCGAGATTGAAATGAAGCACTCACTTGCAGATGGCTGGACAAGCGGACAAGCGGATAATCAACTGCAGTCGCATCAAACATCTTTGCCTGTTCTGAACCGAAAACATCTCAGTGCATGCAAACGTATGTAAAGTATGGTTTATGAAAGGAATAAGACAAAAAATAAGAATAGCGCCAAGCGTTCAGGTATGCGGTTTCCTTTCTTCCGGTTTACGATGGTAATGCTTGCCATCATGCACCGCAACAAGGGGAAGTCCATAATACCTGTACGCTTAGCGGCCTTAGCGCTATTCTTATTCTTACTCTTATTCCGATAATATACCAGGCTTTACCCGCTAAAGCTAAATGTAAGATGCTTCTTTTGCTATGGGAATTTCTAAATTCATTAAATGCTTCAAGCTCACGATCAAACCATCACGACACATCGTTGGAATGTTATAAATGTTTAATTTCAAAACGATTTAAGTGTCTAGCCAGCGTCACCGGAGCGTGTGCCTTATGTTGTGCTTTACGCTTACCATGGAGACTGTGTCCTTGAAGCAAACAACAAAAACTCAGTGCGTTAACATTTTATGGCGCGAAGACGAATGAAAGACGATGAAAAAGTTATTGTCATCGGATGTGGATGTAATTGCTTACATTTCAATGTAAATGCGACGCAAGCCAACTCAAATTTCTATTTCAACTCGATTGTACTGTTGTACAACTTGTCCAAACAATCACTGAACAATAATGTGTTAATTGTTTGTTAATTTCCACACATTCTGAACAATACAGGTCTGAGATTTAAAATAAAATATTTAAAAAAATCAATATTGTTCGTACAAGAAACAAAGTCCAGCAGAAATTTATAGTATGTTTTCCCATTAGACCAAAACAATTATTGAACATTTCGGTCATTGCGCTCCGTTGCGAGGCGCTCATGTGTTTACATTGTCATTAAAATAATCGCCTACGTACGGCAACGAAGTGAAAAATATCCCAAACAGCTATTAAAAATGTCATTCGACATTACTCGAAGCTTGGGTTGTGTGCTTCGTTAAAAAATGATTTTAATTACTAGTATTTACAATGACACTGGCTGCAGATACTCTTGTCACTCTTGTCTGATAAAGCTAATAAGCGTTAATTAAACACACTCCAACACATTCAATTGGTCACTTGAAGATATACACTAAACTAATCGTTATGTCGTTATATACATATAAAAAGACCTACTAAACATGTCAAAATCAATATTGGCCTATTCAATAACAAGATATGCATAATTTGTGAACTGATGAGATAACATTTGAGTTGTCTGGCTCGGTGTGATGCCACCATCAAAAACCAGTTTAAATATAGGAGCAGCAAAATAGATAATAATCGATGCATAGAAAAATAGTCGCTAATAGCTATTAGCAATTACAATTACCAAGCGAGCAATTACTTAAAATTGCGTGTCATTGGCAATTTAGCGAGAAAACCTCATTAAAATGCGCAATTTTATTTTGTTGATAAAATTTTTTCACCTAGTCACCTATATTTGGTTTGAATATTTTTTGACTTGACTTTAAATGCCAAACACTCTCCATTCTCCAACGTCGTTAATAAAAGAATCCAGCACACTATTAAAAAGATACATTTTTGAGTTCTTTGTCGATTGCCTCAATGCCTCAAGGTTTTACGCAACATTGGATTCTTTATATTCCGGGTCAAATGGTTAAGCATGTATATTTGAAAGCACGTTTTCACTTTTCGAAAAGGAACAAATCTAAGCGATGATTTTAATCGATCATGCCATCGCAATGCAGGTCATACCGTACCTATTTTTATCATCCTCAATTGTTTAAACATCGATCCGAATGCTCGACTAGTCGACTAATAAATTGTTATGCAAACAATGTCGCATCCACACAGTCACACCTCACACAGACATTATCTCTGAAAGTCTGAAAGCAAGAGCAAAATAAAGGTGTTGGAAGTTGGAGGGAGAACAGAGCGCACTGTATAATGTGATACTGACGTCCAAAATTCTATTCGGCACGCTGGAATTCCAAAATAATCCAAATGGCAGAGAAGTCCACAGTCAGTAACTATTTTGTTGAAACTGGAGCTGGCAACTTTTCGCAACTTTCCGCAACGCCGCGCCGCGCGCCGTTTGGATTTCGTTTATTTCTTCACACTACACTCCTGCGCACTCACATCGACATCCCGTTTGGTAGCGTTCTTTATGCGGTATGCTGATGTCATGCCACCATGCACCATGAATCCGTTTTACATCGAGTATATCCCTTTTCGCTGTTTTTTTGCTGTCGACTGTCGATAGAGTTAATTATATTTGCACGCCAGGTATTCCATCAAGATATCAAGAATCTCTCGAATCTCAATCGTCGTGTTCGTTTCCTTTGACAGCTTGGGTTCTTGGGTTCTTGAAGCGTTGAAGCGGTTGAAGTCAGCAGCAGGGTCGTTTTCAATTTGGTTTATTTTGATGTTTACGTTTTGCCGCGTAGTATTCCATTCCACTATTCATTCAAACTGCTCGCCGACCGGCCGCCACAAAGTACCGACGCGCACTGCTGTTTGCCGTTCGTTCCTGCTGTTTCTGTTTCCCCCCAGCAGCACAGCAAGGCAGCAAGTGGCACTAGGCGGTTGGCCGCACAAAAAGTTTGAAAAATCCACAGCACGTCGCAACATGCGTTCATCAGCCGTCAGCCGGCAGGAATGACTGCGACTGCGACTGCGAGTGAGACTGCGAGTACACTGTTACGTGCACGGTGCACTCGCAGCATTCAATGAATTCGACGACAGTTGCGTTTTGCGTTCCGACTTGGACTTGTGACTTGTGTAATTGCGGCGAGCGCTCAGAAGGCCTGCAGCAAAGATAGATCGCTTCTGTTTACTTCCTAATGCGCGTTGCGATGTAATTCAAACACTTCAAACATGCTGAACTGCTCCGGCCACTTTGCCTTTCAGCACTGAGGTTTGCTACTTCAAAATCTCACTCTACATTGGAGCTTATAACGTGCGTTTATTTTAAAACGATTCATTGCAAAATGGACTTGATCACAGATGCTTGAACAATATAGGATAGATGCTAACCAGGTTAAAGGCATAAAAGTGCACACTGCATTTGATTGAAACAAAACCAAACAAAAAAAAGTCCACATTAAAGTCTTATATGTATTTTGAATTGTATTTTGAATTGTAAATGTTCTAGGTTTTTGTTTGGTTTGCAATACTTGCAATGAATCGTTTTAAAATAAACACCCGGTATAAACAGTAGTTCTAGGGCCCCGATTTCACGATCAAAATCGAACAATGTGATGATACTCCAAATCGATTGAGAATAATTCAAACTTCAAACTGTTTTAAATAACGGCAGTAGCTATTCGACGCACTCATCGTATAATATTAATTTAAATGCATAAACTATAATTGAGTACAAGTAGCATTTTTGCAAAAACAGCATTTTCTCTCATTGCGGCTAATCTTTCAAGTGTGAACTAGTGAGCTAATCACCACTCAGGAAATTATCACCTTATTTTAAGATTAAAAAGCAACATATCTTCAAAACATCAAACTTGTAAACATTCTATGTAAACTCAAAATCTGTAATGTGTGCACATGTTAAGTGAAAATGTGTCCTAATTTTTTAAAAAGCACTTAAAATTTTGCACTCGGTTAGCTCGGCTCGTACGGCTCGTCCGTCGTCCTAGCAAATCCCAATCGTAAATAGAAGCTTGTGAAATACTGATTTCCTCATTGTGCCATCCATTTAACTATATGTATTTATAAAAAGGCCAGTTCCTGTTTGGAGTCGCACACACGAATGCAAATTTCACGCATCCAGACAATGCGGCTGAGCGGCGGAGTTATTTTCGCCGGCAGTGCGTATACGCAATACGCAATCGCTGTTCTGCAATCTGCATCTATTTTTCGCACGTCAATATTGACGCAGCGCCAAGTCTTAGGACTTAGGCAAAGGAGATTGGATGTGCATCGAGCATTTCTCCACATGACACTTGTGTATCTCTGGGATATCCACCATTAACATAACATACAGTGCGAGTAAATTGATTGAAGCCCATTTGAATTGCGCGCCAAATCTAATCATAGAAATCAAGCGTTATATTCAAATAGGCTTCAATCGTTTTTGATCACTCTGTACAAAAACGGAGTGAATTTAATTTCTTGAGATGTTATCTGGAATCTACAGAGTTTGCTAAAAATGGCAGACACGTGGCACATTTTTTTGGTTAATTCTGAGTTCAAAATTTGAATATAAAAATATTCTAACTCTCTTCGTTTGGTCACACGAGGTCATCAAAGTTGCAATTTTTAGATTACAAAATATGCATAATAACAAAATTCATTTTCGTTCCACAGTAGCAGTTTTAAAAATCAAACACATTTGCAAAATTAGTTTTCTCTTAAATTGCATCAAACAAAAAAAAATGTTTGGAAGTTTTTACTTAAATTAATTTGAATTAATTCAATTCAGTTTTCAAGTGTAAGCCATTCTGTTTGATTTTAAAAACAGCTACTATGAAACAAAAAAGAATTTTGTGAATATGCCTAATTGTAACCAACCAGGACGAGTTATCGCACAAATGGTGAGGCTTAGGGGTTGATAAAACAAGTTTGACAAATTAACAATAATAACAAAGTTGTTTTACCAACCCCGTGGTTTTTTTTAAATTAAATATTTGCGTCGTGTTTATTATTATTTTTTTGTTTTCTTTTGTTTCATATGTAAACATGATATATCAAAGATAGAATGAAAACGGGAAAATGGGATATCTCTGGAATTTCTGGACCAATTGCTTCGAAAATCAAACTGTATCTTTTTAATACACCATAGAACCCGTGTGCCAAATTTTAGGTTAAAATTCAAACGGGATCATAGTTAAATCGTGTGCACAGGGATACAGACAGACAGACAGACAGATTTAATAGGAGGGCTTTCAGCCTCACCAAAAATAGCAACACGAGATCATCAATCGTGTGGCCACACGAAGAAGTGTTACAACATTTTTGTATTAAAATTTTCTCAGAATTACTCAGAATTAACGAAAGAAAAGCGCCATTTTTAGCACACCTTGTATATTATACACTTGGCCCTGACAATCTTGATGATAGTGTTTAGAAAGTAAGTACTTATGCATACCATGCATGAATGAGATAAGTAGTTTAATCCCTTAAAAGGAAGATAGTAAGATAAAATAGAAGAAAACATCATTAATGGCACTGCAATTATAATAAATCAATAATCCCATAAAACATGAACGATTCTAATGAAACGAGTACTTCTTAATGGTCCTGGTCCTGTGCCGTCCTGGTAATACATATAATCAATATCGTGCGTTCGATTAGTTCCGTTCTTGGTTCTAGTGTTTTGTGTTACTACACAACAACCGTTGCAGCGCGTGCTCGGATGGCTCATTTCGCATGACAATTAGTCAACCATAAATCGTTAAACTCCGACCCTGCTCGCGCGCACTCAAGCCTACAAAGCACATAATCACACCATCACAAGCTAGATCTAGACGCTAGGCTAGAGACACAGCTAGACGGTTCGAGGTGATTGCAGAAAGCACACTCGAGGCTTGAGAAGTTGGAAGCCAGTGGCCGTTTGAGAACTGAGCGGATTCGCCTTCATTCCCACCGGGATGTCCTAAATTTCCACATTTATAAATATAGCTCGACACTCGACACGATGTAAACACATTCCCATCACCGTCAACTTCGCATCGAAACATTTGCATAAATTGTGCGCTCAATGTTCACTTCTTAGTTCTTACCTTAAAATTTAAGTAGATATTTTTATTTTATAAAAGTACCATACTATAAACTCATATCATTTTTCTTTTCTTTTGAATTGGTAAAGTTTCCTTATTACAGAAATAGTTTATCCGATTTTTTAACGTCCCTCTTGAGCCCATACAAAATTATTAAATTGTGAATCTCTACTCTGTGACTCATCGCGTTACCTGTCCATAAGACGCCATAGAAATGAGTTTTGATTCTCAAAAACAGATTTTTAAAGAAGTGCCTTTCATCACTAAAAATCCTTAAAATATTACATATTTGATTTCAATAGATTTTTATAAACTTAAAAATAAGTCAGTCTTCCTCATTATAAAAAATTATAAGGTGAATGCAATTAGTGGGCATTTTCCTTATAAATTACTTCAAAACCAGGTGCTTCATGTAACATTAAAAGGTGTTAATACATCTAAACTTACTGAGAGCGCAATGAACGAAGAAATAACCAGAAAGTTTAAGTTTTAAAGCTTTAAACTGTACGTCAACTCCAAATTGGAGACGATGGAAAGCCATAGTACGTACAGTGCAAGAAAAATATTTTGCAATCCTGCAATCCTGCATTGCAGCACGATGGCGAAATGCGCACAACATAATGGTTCTTCAATGTGCGCAACGTCAGCAGAGTGCAGAATGTATTCCGCCGGCAGCGCCCAGCACCCATTATAAACTTTCCCATAGATTCAGCACTGAGCATCTTCGCATCGCAGCTTCCCAGCGAAACGATGACTATACGGAGATGACAGTTTCCAAAGTTTATCGCTTAAATCACGGCCGACAAGCACAGACTGCTCAAATCTGCACTTGACGTGCGCTCACGTCTGGATGTGTTATTTCTTATTTGTGAAACTGAGAAACAAATCAGTGTCGAAATTTTACTAGTTCCTGTGCCTGTATAACCGCTAACCATAAAAACACAAGCATCATAAATCGCGACAAAGAGGACATAAATAATAAAAGAGATACTTTTATTTATTTAGCTATATTGAAGCGGAATGTTGAAAGTAGTAGACGCTTAATGATTGTCTCACTGTGCCACATATAATCAGTACATCTATAAGTATTGTCATTAAACATTCCAGCAGTGATACTAGCGTATCAGGAGATTCAGGACAGGTAATAATAGCTTGATAGTGTAAATGACCAAAACTTTTTGACAGACATTTCTCAGTTTCACAAAAAAAACCTTTTTCGCTTAATTGTGCTAAGGCTGAATCTTCAATGATAATTAATGCCTATTTCGCTGATTCATTTGCTGTCACTCGTGTTCCACGTTCCACCCATTTTAACGTTGATTATTTCGTCATATCGAGGACACGCTAAAGCATCATTATTTTGGTAATCCATTAGAAAATGAGACACGCAATTTGCCAAAATTTGAAACATGTCTAGAACTACCGAATTAAATTCAATTAAAAACGACTTTGCACACAATATCAATGCCAAACGCAGCACTTTGTCAAATATTCCAAAATCCAAGTTCACAGCACCCAGTTCACATGAAGCATTGCTTTTTTATACAGGGTGTACTAAAATTGGCGCAAAACCTCCAGGTAACTTTATAGTTTATGTCAAAAGAAATACCAAAATGCTGAGAAAGTCTTCGTTTGGCATCATGAGGTCCTCAAATTTTGAATTTTTAGGTTACAAATATGCATAATAA
>JARJDQ010016681.1:0-14905 GCA_030264215.1 Geostiba sp. GC000077 | reverse complement strand
GACGTTTTGTATCGCTCTTTAAACGAGCTTTTTGTCACCAGCGCACGAAGGTTTCTCGAACCAGTCGCGATGTGTTCCTTGGTTCATCAAAAAATAATGTTGCCATTAGTCTTAAGACAACTTTGAAATAGTTGTTTTTTTACCATTTCCCGTTGGCACAGTTTTAAGTGCTCTTTGTCCAGTTTCGTCTTTCCTGTTCCGGGGCCTATCGTCGACGCCTTCGAGATGGTGACGTATTTGTTGCAGCCGGCTGATAACTCGTCCAAAACTTGCTTTAAATGACTCTCCATCTCCGTGTTTTCGGCGTCCATTAAAGTATGAACTTCATTGAGGCCCTCCTCCTTTAATATTCAATTAAGATTATGTACAAAGTACATGTAGACGAGTACCAGAGGTTGGTTTACAAGACAAAATGAGCTACTTCTACTTGCTAAAGTTTTCTCATTTTATGTTTTGCACAAGTTTGCATATTGTTTGAGTAGATACCGCCATTTTGTAAAAGTGGAAGGAAAAGAAAAGTTTTTAACCATGTTGTCTGTCATGTAGTATGTCTTTATCTTGTGTAGTGAGTGCTTACTAGTTTATCAGCGATTTTTCCGATAATATTCGAATTATACATCCGACGTCGGTAGTCGGGCCAAACGGAGCGCACGTGCATGCAGGGCTTGTTGTCCCAGTAGGGCATGAAGTAGTGCAGCTTGTCATGTGTCATCGGCTTGGTCGGCGTGGTCGTGCTCAGCCAGCTGCCGCTATCCACCGTCACGCTTTCTGCTCAAGAAGCAAACCATCCATAAAACAAGAGCAATAAACGTCAACTGTTTTTGCCAATCCTTACCCAATTCATCACTGTCCTCCTCATTGCCCCAGCTCTCCACCTTTGCCGACTGATTGTGACCGTCCATGGCGTTTCCCGCATTTCCGATGCTAATCTCGAAGTAGACAGGCTTATCGCCAAGACGTTTCTCCAGCATGCTCGCGTCCAGTATGCTGGTGAAGAGGAAGAACTCCTCGTTCTTCCCATAGGACGCCTCGTTAATGGGCACGGTGGGCTCCAGCTCCACCTCGGTGGGGACGAAGTCGATGCTATCGGTGATCTCCGTGCGAATGGCGATGAGCAGACGCGCCCGATAGGAGACACCCTCACCGAGCCCACTGTTGAGCGAGCTGAGCTCGTCGATGAGGCTGTAGTCACGCGTGGAGCCGTAGAGATGAATGAAGGCCGGGCCGTACGTGGGCAGGAAGCCTGCAAGCACAAGGGTTGAACATGCGATCACTCCAGACGCCAGCCCGCAGTATGACGCTAACCTCCGCCTCACCCTTTTCGCCGTCGTTCGCGATCTGCTTCAGATCGACAAAGTGCGTACCGATCACCGTCGGCTTCACAGGATCGTTATCGCGCAGTTGGATCTTGATCCGTTGACAGAGCGGCGGGAACATCTCGGTGAAGACGAGCTGCTCATTCCACACCGGCGCGTAGCTGTGCTTCTTCACGCTGGTTTTGCCCATGAGACCGGCGAACGACACCTGCACGTACGGATCGACCAAGTCGTTCACCTCCCCGGTGAAAGCCTTCTTGACGTTGGCCATCAGGGACGAATTCATCTTGGGCAGGCCGTCAGCGCGGTAAATCTTCACGATGTACCTCGCACGCTGTCTATCGATTGGCACTCCGTCCGGCAGCAGTAAATTTCTGTACAGTAGCAATTAATCAGGTCGATGATGGTGCAGAAATGTTAATGACCCTTCCACAAACAAAACCCCTTTCGATCTTCCTTCATTCACACACAATCACACCTACTTACGCCTCAATGTCGTCCTCGTCCTTTTCGCTCTTTGGAGGCACTTTCACGCTGTCGCCCTTGCCGATGACGCTAATGTCGCACTTGAGATAACCCTTCGGCCCGCCGGCGATGTCATCAGGGTCCGTCAGCAGTGCCCACTTGTGATAGAATTGATGATCTACCCATCGAAATCCCAAATACCCAATATCAGAAAGAGAAATTTATCAAAAATGAAGATATGGTGAAAGTGTTCTACAGAGCATGCATATTGGTGCTTTGATAAGCAGAGAGAAAGAGAGTGGTTGTGGGGCGAAATGGCGAGATTGAGGTGGGTTTCAAGTAGCACAACGCTGCGTGACTATCGATCCAAAATCTATTTGCCAATTCGCATGCTTAATGTGTTGCTGGTGCCAGTTCCCAGAATGAGCATTGAAGTGCAAATGAGCGAATCAAACGTTGTTAAGTGATATGAGTGAGCATCGAGCAAAAGTTGTTAAATACAGGCGAGCGGTGAAAAAACATGGCGGCAGGTGATTCAGCAGGAGGAACTGTTCTCGTCGTTGTTGTTGATCATACGATTTCCTGCTGCTGGCTGTTAATTTATTAACAATTTCAATTTTTAATGACTCCAAACGGCGAACTGTCAATTTCCATTAGCTTTGCTTTATACAACGGTTTTGCACACCTCGACGTGAAATGTAATGAAATGTTGTACAGGATGTGGTTTTATGTATGAAATGCATGTACAACAAATTACTTGAGTAATTATATTTTAATTTAATTTTTCTACGACCACTCATAAAATAGCACTTTAAAGCCGCTGTATTCAACTGTCACTTGAGCGAGATTGACATTTGACAGATTTAACCTCATTTGTCTACTTTCTATTAACCTATGTTAACACTGACATTTGACTGATATGACAAGTCAGTATCAAAAAGATCCGCACTCTAGTAAACTTGTTATTTGGTGGTCGGAGAAAAAGTAGTGTGTCCAGCTTAGGTGGACTCGCGTGTAATTCGGCATTTTCCACCTTAGTTAGACAAACTGCAATTAAATGTGTTGTATTTTAATTTGATCCAAAATACCAAAATGACATTGATTGCAATGACAATGTGTGTGGTGCGTACCTGGCTGTGACCAGACAGTCGCCACGTCTAATTTAAAGCATCCCAAGAATTTGTTAGCCCGCAGTACGCTTCGCGACTGCAGCACCTGGTTGCGGAACAAAAGAAACAGAACCACAGATTGGCAGCAACAGCAGGAAATAAGTTATTGCCTTACTTAGAAGAGCATTGAGTGTACGAAACAATTAAACAGGAACAGACACACACACACAAACAAGACGTTACTTGGTGACGCAGCCAAAAATCTACGGATTTAAAAGTTCCAAAAATAGGATGCAGCCAATTACTTTGTACTTGAACAATCACAATTCATGATTAATAGTGGAAAGTGTCATGGTGTCATTCTACATAGTGTTAAAGGAAAGTGTGTGGCTTCTGCTTTGTGTGATATGTGATGTAACTGGAACACTGTAAGCCCTGTGAAGGAAACAAAAACCTGCGGTACAAGCTGGACCACGTTCCGCGCCGTGACGTGTTCGAAAAAGGGCGCCTATCGATCGCATCGCATCGCAGGCCCTGTGATGGATGTACGCATATTGCACGTTCCGCGATACATAGATTTACGCTGGATCAATTTCGGGGCGTTTTTCACTCTCCAGCACTCTGTCAACGACCAAGAGGGTCATTAATCATTCGCACGCCTGTTGGCTACCGCAGTTCACACAAAATTTGCTTTTAAATGCTTCACCGCGTTAAGAAATCGATGAAGAAATTGTTGAAACGCGCAAAAAACAAGCAAAAGTTAAGGAGTGGGTTACCCACAATAATTTTTGGGTTTCCCTTTCCTAAAATCTAGTGACAAATGTCAATGAAATGTGTGGTTCCCACACAATCTAGGATTATGCAACTTATGCAACCTATGGGTATGCAACTTTAAAAATAAATATTGAAAATTGTACAAGTGGAGCCATCTGTGGTCACTTTTACCAAATATGTTAAATGTGACTCAACGTCGATCACCGCACCGGTTCAAATTCTAATGGAATTTAATTAAAAAATGGATTGAACGCAGGACGCTCTAAAAGCAGTTGGGTATAGAATATCTCAACCTACTCATCCGAAAGTAGTCGTATAGTCCAAGTGGTCCAAGTAATTGTATAGAATAACTTTGGAGTGCACTCCTCTGTGGGGGGAGTGCACGTCATATAGTGCATAGCTTGGTGGAACGTGCAGCTAGACCGTTTCATTTTTCATGCGACCGACGCGACCCAAAAGCCAACAACGGAAAAATCGCACAATTGACGCCATGTCCCAGTTTTTCGTCCATACCGCACACACACGTTCGCCCCGTTATTTGTTTGTTATCGCGGAAAAGCGATGTAGATACCGCGTCTGCTTCCGGCCTGACAAAAGAGGTTAGAATTTTCACGCTGATGCACTTCCATTTTACTATTTCCCGCATCGCTGCGCTACGCTGCCAATATGACTAGCGCTCTACATGAGACTAGCACTAGCGCAATGCTCATATAAATAAAATGAAAATTCAGCCCAACGCGGGTAAGGTTTAAGCTCCTACACTTAAGTGAGGTTATGCTCCTTCAAATAACTGTATTTAAAATGATCCAAGTGCTCCAACTCGAGTGTCTGTGTTAGTTTATAGCTGTTGTGTTCATTGGTAGTGCAAGAGGGAAAGTGTTCTGAGCTGTATATTAGTACCCTGCGCATCATAGACGGTCTTCACGTCTATCTTGAACGAACCAACCAGCGTGCCGGAACGCAATAGTTTTCTAGAATGCATTACCTAGAACATACGCCAATGCCATTTCATTTTCTTGTGTGCTGGTTGTTGTTCTTTTCTTCTAGTTATATCGGGTATATCCCAGAACCTCAACTCACAATGCACAATACAAGATGGCCGACACGACACGCAATAACACTAACAATTGAAGTACTACACTCATACCATAATGCCGACAACCAAGAAGAAATTCTTAAGAAATGAAGTGGAAATACAGGCACCACAATAAAACTAGGTAACTAGGAGTAATTGAACATTTGGAAGAAAAGTAATAAGTGTTTCTTTTTCTTTTTTGAAATGAAAGGACCTAATGGCCGGAGAAAAAATTAGCTAGCACTTGGAATGCAACAAAATGGAATAAATCTAATGCAGTGTCGGCCATGTTGTGATGTGACGCAGTAAATTTATACAACGAGTGTTCCAAACATAATTATAAGTATTATACCAGAGTGCAAGACAATACTTACCGATAAAGTGATTATCTTATCGAATAACATTATCGCGGGCATGTGAAAATCGAAGACAAAGTACTGCAACATGAATAAAAGGGCGATTGTTACAAAATGGAAAAAGAATAGACCGCAAGATATCGGGAGAGTCAATAAATTTTACAGCTCGGTAACTCAGACAAACTCCGAGTTACCGCAGGGTCCGCCGGAAATGTCAGGAGCCAGGATCCCAGGATTGAGTTATTAGGACATTTCCACCGGGAGGGAGAAGGAGAATAAAACTCACTTCGTTGTAATAGGGACAATTCGTGCTCTCCTTGACGCTGGTGTACTTGCGCTGATCGCCGACCTGGATGCAAACCACCGGATCCATGTTGAGCCCTGCCAGCTGTCGCGCCTCGATGATGGTGAGACACACTTGGAAGTCTTGCGCTTTGAGGACGGACTGGACGCGTGACTTCAAGTCGGTTTTGATTCTATGATAATCAAGTAATATACATTTCGACTTTATGGCCAGCCATGTTTAATGATTTACGCGTTTTAATTACCTTGACGTCTTGCGGCCGCGCTCAGCGAGCGATAGCGACGCCTGGCTATCCGCATTGGAGTCCAGCGAGGTTTGGCTGCAGGCGCGCGACATTGGGGTGGACTCGCACTCCGATTGCCGCGAATTGCGCCCGGACTCCGGCAGCAGGGCGTTCTCCTCGTCGTCCGTGTTGCTCTCCTTCGGCGGGCGTTGTTTGCCTATTAAAATTCCACATCCACAGCTAGTATGGATTTCTCTCATTGGGATTGGGGGGCGCATGAATAAATGATGAAATTTTTGAGTGCAGCTCAAGTATACTTGTGTTGCATGCGGAGGGGTAGCCTATCGATAACAATGAAGTTGGCGTTTGCCTGCCTGAAGTACTGCGTTTTGTTCTTGTGCAATACACCAACACTACTCCGTCCTATATGCGCGGGGGTGGTTAATTATTTAGACGTATGTGGGTCACGCAGAGGGTGCTACGTGCGTAGCATGCGTCGAGGACTCCCGCTCAAACAAAAGGCTGCTTGTGCTTGTTGCTTTCGCCCCCGCATCCCCCGTCACCGCTAGACATTGGATTTGTTGCGCCAAGTGGTATTCCAATCTCGGAAATTAAATATTTACGCGTCGCAGGTTACCAAAGGCAAGTTTAAATATTTTCATCTTTATCTGGGAGTGTGACCTATTTCCAGCTGACGCTTTTATCGCTTGCGCTTAGGAATTATGATTTTATGTATATTTCATATTTCAATGCACTGCATATTTTACGTAAATATGCGATTTTTTAAAATTTACGATGCACTTCGATTTCTTATCAAAATATAGGTAGGTATATAATAAAATTCATAAACGTGCTAGCTATTTTGATTGCTGTAAAATTGTTAGAAATAGTGCACATATTAATATTTCATCCTTCACCCCCATTGCTTTCCAAAGCGAAAATTATTCAAAAAGGATAATCAATATCCTCTTTGGTTGCTTTACATTTTAGAAATTGTCAGAAATGGCGCCTAATGATGAAGTACAGGAGATATAAGCAAATATGATAGTATTTTTGTGACGTACTAAAAGTCTAAAAAATGTAAACACGCAAAGTGCGTTTCATCTAGCAGCTTTTTAAAACCAACAATGTGTTTTTTTTACTAAACGCTCAATAACTCAAAAATGAAAACAACCACAAATATGAAAATTAGCTTAATTGGAAAGAGCCTGAAATTTCCTTTAATTTGATATATTACACAGTGCATGTAAAAATCACCAGCAATCAAATACATACCGTTCTTTGGCTAGAGAAACAAACATTTATTTTGAAGAAATAATTGGCAATTTTCAATAAGCAATAATTCAAAAACTTACATAATTGTGAAATAAAATTTTCATCGTGGTAAGTTGATAAATGTCATGCCCTTTCCAGCGATGTTATTGCATGTACAAAATGTTAACAAATTAATTACGTAATCAACAAATGTATCCCCAAAAACACGTTTGTGGAGGCGCCGGGAGATGAATATGTTTTTGCATTTGAAACTTTGAGCAAGATAAAACAGCATTTTGCATGCTCATATTTTTCTAGACTTTTAGTATGTCATAAAGATACCATCCACGAGCTAAGAAATTCAAACAAAATCTTTGTACGAATTAGTTCCATCTAGAAACTTATTTTTCCTGTACTAATGACCTGAAAAGTGAAAATCTTGTCCTCACTCACCTAACCGAATTAGATTCCGCACAGTTTTGAACGTGCTGCTCTTCTTGCGCTCTTTTTCCAAGGTGGCTGTCTTCTCCTGCGTGGAGCGCCGCTTCCGCTCCTGACTGGCGGCGGCGGCGGAGGTTTCCTGCTGGCGCTGACTTTGATCCGCCAGCGTGCGCTCCAAATTCGCAATGTTCTGCTCGATGTTGATGAGCATCTGCTGATCATCCTCGAACATGCCGTACGCCTGACTGCCGGCGAAGGAGAGGCTGGACTCATCGGGGGCGGTGTACAACAGGTCGAAGTGGATGTTCACCTGGAATGTTAATTAATTAATGTTAAATATTAACAGCATGAAATACAATATTTGTAGTAGAATGTTTATAGGTAATCAATGTTTGAAGGTTATGTTTGAGCTACATTTTGGTTTGGTTACATTTATCCTTCATTTTTGAATTGCTCACTTTATCTTAGAAAGTCAAGGAGCGGAAGGAGTGGAAGCAGAACAAGACCACATACGCAAACAAAAGGCATAAAAGTTGCGGCAGAACGAAAGCTCGACTGCTCGAAGGCAAGGAAGCAAAACGACCGGAAGTCGCTAACAAACAGACCTCCATCTTGTGTATTAAACGACCACGAACAAACAAATGGGAAACCGTCGGCAGCAGGAAGCGGGAAGTGAAAGAAAGTGGAAAATTGATATAACACTTGTTTATTGTGCTCATGGTGCTCATTGTCACAAAATTTGATAACAATAAAGAACTACGTTAAAAAAAAAATTCTTATTCACAGAAGATTTATATCGAAGGTATCAAATTTGATCAGAAAAGAGGGTAATGACACGGACACACGCATTTTGAATAGAAAGTTGCTCGCCGGAAAGGCGTGAAAAAAACACGTCCTGGACGAGGGTAGGATAAAAGAATCGAAAGCCCAAATTTCGTCGATGATTCGATGAAGGAACTTTCCAAGGAACGTGACCAGACTTGCTGCGCGGACTGGTAAGCTTTGAAAGCGCAAGCTCAAGAAAACCTTCCATGCATAGGGGTGGTTTCTGAATGCGTAAACGAATTGAGTAATTTCTAAGTAATTTCCTCAACGACATCAAAGCTTTCAAAGCGTTCAAAGTATATTCATTCATTTGGTTTTCCTACCGGAGCTGCGAATCCAAACACGAATTAAATGAAAAGATAAACATCACGCAAAAAGGAGAAGAAGAGCGCGAACTAGAAAAGGAGCAAAGGTGGAACAAGTTAAATTTATTGAAGAATTTAATAGATGGAAGGAATGAGAAATTGCCCGCCGCGAAGACTAACACTAGCACTATAAACATAAAAGTTTGTTCAAGGTCATATTATTGATATTGATAGTCTTGCTTTTCATGTGATAGTAATTGTTTTATCATGTTTTCCGTAATTTAAGAGGATTATAAACGAGGAAATATAGAATATAACATAATTATACAGGGCGTACAGAATATAAATCTAATTTAAAAACAATAATGATCTTGGTTTGAAAATATCGCAAATTATAGGGTTTTTCTTATTTTTACAATAACTGTAGGTACACACTCTAAATTCAGTATACTTCCCATTCTATTTCTAATGTTTTGGGTCACCCTGTATATCAACTATTTTTATTTCTATGGTTAGGATTAGCATTTAGATACAAGTAGTGACATATTCAAGTGTATACATTTTAATCACAATTTATTTTCCGCTTTTGAAGTATTTTTATTAATAATCTGGTATTAGCAGAAAGATTGCATTGTTCGGTTTATGTATGCTTAGTTGAATGCACGTTTGCGGACGCTGCGGACGATGAATGAAATATTGCATTCCGCTCATATCGTGAATTATCGTCGTTGTTGGTGATGGTGGAGGCGCCTGCATCGCATTCATACTCGAAGGTTTTATTACAGGCGGAATTCGCATTACGGCATGAATGCCATGTTCAGCTGTTTCCTGCTCGCCATGGGCGCGAATAAATAAGAATATCCCTCCCAGCTTCCAGCGGGCTTATTTCCACGCCGCCTCGACGAGTCTCGGAATTATTTCAGCGCCATTCCACACCGCCTGAACATTCCGACTTGCACGTTTCGGCTCCTGGCCTCCGACTAATATTGGTATAACTGCGTCCGAGTTGGAATTGCAAACGGCGACAGACGACGTGCATCTCTGCGGTGTGGCGTTGTGCCGTAGAATAACATACAGGGGGAAGTTTACACAGTAAATACTTACGCGATATTTTGTAGCGAAATATTTAATATTGTGTTATTATGTTGTGTGCGGATTGATTTTGTACTGTTTGAGTTTTGTAACATCCTGTATAGTGTGTACTGTTTACACTGTATAGAATGGACTTTGAGGAAGGCGCCGGGCGAAGCATGAAAATCCTATGAGGGAGCCTGCAGGTCGGTGGAGAACGTGGACCGGAATATAAAATCGACGTTTTATGAAGCGTGATGAAAGTCAATTCGGGCGCACCGCACCGAAAATGTCGGCTCACTTAATTGGACTTTATATCCAAGCGTAAGTAACACCGCCCAATGGAGTGGTTCACCGGTTGCATATTCGCGGATAAAAAAAATGCCGTTTGTATCTTTTATGTTTGCATGTTAGAGCCGTTTTATACGATACATTTTCTTGTACTAATTTTGTACAATTTCTTTGAAACTATGGTAACCAAGAATTAAAACCATTGTAACAATTGTTCTTTACCATAGTTACCAAGAAATTGTACGTCGAATTGTGTAAGAAAATGTATTGTGTAAGACGGCCCTTATGCAGAGGAGATGATATAATTTTTAGGTGGAACTAATTCTTACAAAGACGATCTTTGCATTTTATGTTCGTTGATGGTATCTTTTTGACATACTAAAAGTCTAGAAATATCTGAGCATGCAAATTCTGGTTTTTACTTGCACAAAGTTTCAAATGGAGGAACACATTCATCTCCCGGCGCCTCCACCAACGTGCTTTTGTTGAGACATTTGTTAATTACGCAATGAATTTGATAAAATTTTGTACTTTCAATAGCATCACTGGAAAGGGCATTAAATTTGCTATGTTACCACGATGAAAATATAATTTCACAATTATGTAAGTTTATGTGTTATTGCTAATTGAAAATTGCCAATTATTTTTTCAAAATAAATTTTTGTTTCTCTTACATACCGATGTATTTGATTGTTGGTGCATCTAACATGTACTGTGAAATATATCATATTGAAGAAAATTTCACGCTCTTCCCAATGATGTTAATTTCATAATTGTGGTTATGCTCATTTTTGAGTTATTTAGCGTTGAGTAAAAGAATCACGTTGTTGATAAAAAACCTAAAAGATGTGATATCTTGAAAACTAAGGTCAAACGGGCCATAGTTGTCGAAAATTTTAGTACACTGAGTTTATTTATTTTACAATCCGAGCTAGATGAAACGCACTAAAAAAGGCAATTCCCATTTTTGTGTAAATTAGTTCGGCCAAACACCTATTTCTACTTATATCTCCTATACTAGAGTCTGTTCGATGAGGCGAGGCACTCCATATTAGCATGGTGACCATGTTATTTATATGGACACAGCACTCTTTTCAAACGCCTCCCCTCATCGAATATGCTATAATACTCTCCCCACAAAACGTGACTTTATTCGCTTTTGTGAAATGTCAAACCTATCAACCTCACCTTATCAGGATGAGTTTCACAGTGTTTGACCCGTCTACTCCTCGGTACTTTGCATTTGACACATTTTACGATCGATTCGCTTCGCTTGCTGCAGGAGCATTTAATTGGAAAACTTTTTCATTGACCTAACGTTGATGTCGCGCATATTCCTAAATCATCTTTCAGGCGACGGCCAACGCGTCGTTCGGTAGTTGTGCGGGCTTATTAGATTGTCCAATTAAACAGCAATCAAATAAAGCAGGTCGTGCAAAACAAACAAACACATAAATTGCAACGCAACCGGGCGCTATACGGCGCTGACCGATGAGCCGTAAAGCGTGCGCACGCCTTCGTTTAGTACCGTGTACCGTCGTCGTGAGCGGGAGAGGGGTGGAAGCTGTGGAAAGCCTAATAATGTCACAGGTCAACAACAATTCATTCTAGAGATTCTAGACCTGCCTGCTGGAGGGAATTCTGTGGAATTTCAACCAATCTCGTGAGGGCAAACAAGGTAAAATTGATTTATGCAGAAGCAAGACCCGTTTTTATCGAAGGTGGAAGTTAATCAGCAGGATAACTCAGGAAGGAAAACTTGTAGGTACTTGGTTTTGTTGTGATTTGTGTGGATTCTTCAAAGGAAGATGTGATCCAAATTTAGAAGTATTTGAACGAATTCTAACAGAGATATTTGGAAAATACAAATGTTGATTAATCAGTAAGATATTTCAAGAAGTAAAGCAAATAGAAACATTATTTTTTCAACATTATGTGAAGCTTTTTGTAGAAAAGGCATGATCAGATTTAGGATACTTTTGGAAAAACAGGTAAAGAGATAAAAGCAAATCATTTTTAAAAATTGTTTTAAAAATTCGTCGGAATCAAATAGTGCGTTACAGTGCCAAATTACAATAATGAACAATTTAAAATGTATTTAATCAAAATCGGCAAAAGTCCCTAACATTTTGAAAATCACTAAAAGCTCGGTGCGAGCTCGATTTCAAGCTTTAGATGTCACCTCGGAACCTCGGTTAGCTCGCTCGAGATTTGGAGAACGCGCACAGATATTCCTCGATTTGCTCAATTTCGTTTTGGAGAACGCAATTGAGGTGTCAGAGGTCTCCGAGCTAATTGGAGAACGCACAAAAAACACTTGCTGTCAATCTTTCTGATGCTTACATAAAACTTCACTTCATGTTTCATGTCACGTCATGTTACTTTTCTGCAATGAGCACCGCACCACAATATGTTTTATTCATTTTTTTTTCAACTTACGGGTATCGGTCGACTATTGTCATCCACAAGGCAGTCGTTGATGGCAATGCGCGAATCGCGCACCACCCGCTGCAGAATCACCCCATAAGTACCCAGCAGCTTGTCGGCGAAGAGTCGGTTGCGTATGTAGAGGTCGATCGTTAGCACCTCGGAGCCATCAACAGGTCGCGCAACAGGCCAGTCGTATCTCTGCAAACATCGGAAGCAAAAAGTGTGTCAGTGGGCGCATAGCAAATTCACTTCACGCCAATCGGCAAATGGTGTGGTTGTGCTGGGCGGAGAGTGGCGTTGGAAGCGTGCCAAAAAGGCAACAGGCTAGCAGAAGCACCCTCCGGGCAGAATCCATCCACCCAACGTGCTGAAAACCCGACGAGGAGCGCTTCAAGTGTCGACTTCTCGCCTTTGGCCTTCATCTGCTCAAAGATGAAACGTAGTGAAAACGTGAAGACTGTGAAGAGCTTTACTTTTGATTGCCGTTACCGCAGACTGCTTTTAACCCTGATTTCAGCCCTTGAGGATTTTCGCGAAGCGTTTTGATAAGTAGTTCAATCCTTGATCAGTCAGCAAGGACTCCGCATTGCACTTTAACGCTATCGTTCAAAGTGTTTTTCTGGGTTTTGAAGTTCAAGCCCTTGCTCATATATTCCATTTCGTCGTTTTGCTTTACATCCTACATTTTAGTGCGATGCATGGTGGCTTATCGCCGGCCTCCATTTTCATGCATACACATTGACACACTTAGCCATTGTTTTAGGGTTCATACATTTTCTACAGTGTTATTTACGATTTGTTTGACGATGCTAGCATCGTCTATAGAAGCGTTCAAGCATGTTCAAGCAAAAAATACAAAAAATGTCCTTTTCTAGAAAGAAGAACAACACTCAAAATTAATTATTATTTTAGTATTAACACACAGCAGTCACGAGCCTTGCAAAAGTTGGAAGAATGTTCATTAAAACTTGAATTAAAGCTGTTTGAACAATGTTTGAATGTAAACAATGTGTATATAGGCCACCAGCAGCACTCTGGAACGTGTTTGAACTGAGGGGACTGAGCGGAGTGTGCTGCGGGTTGCCGAGAACTGGCCACATTTTACGTCGATAAGCACCATACACTTCTTCAGCATTGTACGGAAAACACGGAAATTAGATAAACCACACGACACAATGTGAGTCGTTTGCTAGGCAATTTTCAAATTTCGGAATTGTGGGCTAACCCCTCCAACCCTTTTTTCCCATTCATTATCTTCTGTACACAATATTCGGCGTTTGTTTCGCCTTTTGTTTTGCAATGCGTTGTGTTTTTGTTGGCTCCTGTTTTTTTTTCAGTTCAAACGGTTCCAACATTTTCCAACTCTCAGTCAGCTGCACTAGTGCTCGAGCAAATTAGTTAGGCATTCTCCATGCGCACATGTATGAACAACGTATACGCGATATTGGTTGGGTTGGGGGTGGTATCGATCTTTCTCTCAGGTGGTCCGACTAAGCGACAGACTCGCGGCGCGCAAAAAATAAAAATAAATAAAAGAAGAGGAAGACCGGGAGAGGTACAGACAAAGTCGATGCCTCGACGTGTTTTCGGTTTGTAGACTTTTCTGTAGGCAGGTGCTCTTGTCGACTCCAACATTTTCCCCCCAACAGTTGTTTTTCATTTGCGAGGAAAAGAACACCAAAAGTACAAAAAAAGTAGGAAACACGGAAACAAAGAAGTTTTTCGACTTTATTACAGGTTTGCGGCGACAGATTGAATAGCTAACAAAAAGTGTTGAAACACAAAAAGTGCTAAGTCTCCAAGTCATAAACCATTAAATCTTGATCTGCCATAAAATAGAAAGTACAACAATTGAAAAGAAAACATTCTGTTTTTAATTTTTATGATTGCACTTTTGTACACATTATTGCGTGTTTATTTTGTGTTCTGTTTTTTTTTTGTACTCACCTCGTTTATCACGATCAGTTCTTCGCCGGTGTCCTCCAGCAGTTTGGTGTGCGATACGCCTGAAATCATAAATAATGCATAAGTATTGTCTTGTCGAACGTAGGCCTGGAAGTTCGTTGCGTTTGCATTTTCATATTTTATTGGGACTTGAGTGCATTTTGAGCTTTTTTTTAAGTTAGGAAAATAGCATATCTCAAGTATATTGTAATTTTATTCAGAATTATCGCTTTGCAGGTTAACAAAAGTTTCGAAACTGTACGTAATGTATGTAACCAAATAGACAATTTCCTGTGCAAAGCGTTGCTAAAACCCTATCTAGTCTGTGCTAAAACTGAGGTTGCCTTTAATTTACGTGGTAGTACATTTAATGCTGCACACAGAAAATGAGCTTCTTCTTCATCAACTTTAGAGCCAAAATGTTCGACAACTATCAGTCGTATGGCCTTAGTTTTCAAGATATCCCTTCTTTTAAGTTCTTTCATCAACAACGTGATTTTTTTACTAAATGTCCAATAACTTAAAAATGAGAACAACCAGAATTATGAAATTATTATCATTGGGAAGAGCGTGAAATTTCATTTATCGTGATGTACATCACAGTGCATGTAAAATGCAACAACAATCAAATACATACCGCTCATTGGCAAGAGAAACAAAGGTTCATTTTGAAAAAATAATTCGCAATTTTTAATGCGCAATAACTCATAAACTTACATAAT
>JARJDQ010016673.1:0-19627 GCA_030264215.1 Geostiba sp. GC000077 | reverse complement strand
TCGCAGATCAGTTCATTGTTCACCATCCCTAGTCACTGTGGTTCTGTGGATCTATAATAGGTGTTCCCTTATGGTGTTGCGACAGGTGTTCAGTGCAGTATTCAGTTTTTAAGGTTCTTTCCATTATTTCAAACAATGGTCTGCGCTCTAAGTTCACATGCGCCTTGCTTCTATTCCTCGCGTCAAGATGGCGCGACTGGTCAACAAATATAACTTGCAAATACAATATAATTTTTAAGAGTTAATAAGCAAGTCAAGAGGCGAAAAAATATTGAGTGCAGCTCAGGAAGAAAGGGTTTTGAATCCCTTGGCTGTCTGCTGCCTTCCCTTCGGTCGGGCAGCAATCAGCCGGCGGGATTCAAAACCCCCCTTTCTTCCCTAGGTGTACTAAATACTATTTTTGCCTATTTCAACAAAAACGCGTATTTTCCGCTTCAAAAATAGGGTGCAAAATATTTGCATTTGAAATCTACACAAATCGTTTCGATGTATTAATCACACACATCCTCGGAGTGTGCCGTGTGCCGTGTGCCGTGTGCCTGCGTGTGCCTGCTTAGATTCGGTTCATTCGGCTACATAGAAACAAAATCGCGAATTTACTCAATGATAATTACATAATATGTTCCTAATAGAGTCTGTTCGATGAGGCGAGTCACTGATATGACCATGGTGACCATGTTATTTATATAGACACAGCACTCTTTTCAAACGCCTCCTCTAATCGAAATTGATATAATAATGAAATAATGAATGACATTAGCTACCCTGGCGTGGCATGCTAATCTTTCGATGTTACGATTGTTATTAAGAACCACTTGGTATTATTATCGCTAAATTTGCTGATTGACCGGCTAGGCCAGTTACATAATCGATAGTAACGGATACGGATAGTAAATTTAATTTTGTTACGCGGGTTATATAGTGTCAGAGCGCATCGCTTTTAATCAACAATAAATAATCATGCTCTGTGCGTAACCGTAAACAAACTGATTTATCAATGCCTCGTTGTAACCCGGCGCCGCGACGCTTTGTTATTGCAGCCATGAACACATTGATGACAACATAATTTCGGGGCGGCTTTCGTTGACTTTATGACCTTATGTTTTGTTAGCTAGGCTTATCGAACTAATTAGCATCGAACATTTTCGAACGGACTGGAAGTTTGCTTTCAAATTAACGCATTTTGTATGTATATATAGTATATTGAGTACGTAGGGCCGAAACCTCGTACGCCTCGTACACATTAAGCTAGTGTCAGACGAGGAAAATTTAGTAACAAACCGTATAGGTACTTACTAAGCTACTCGACTAAAAATTAAAGTACTATTGAAATAACAAGCATTAAAATTATGGAATAATTTTCAAATTCAACAGTGAGCAACAAATATCAAGAATGATCCATTTATCGCCACTCATTTAATTCGTTCTTGTAAATAATTCAATTCGATGGACCGACTTTTATACATCTAAAACAACTTTTTTGCACATCTTTTATGTTGTTTAAAAGGGCAGCCAATGAACCAATACCGTGAACAAACTCATAAAAGCACCACTTGTACCAGTTTTCGTGGTAATATCCGATTAATAAGGCACTCTTTGGTCGATGGGCCGAAAAAGAGCCAAATAAAATGGAGATATATAAAACGTTATACCGGGTTAAAGGCGTAGATAAAAGTGCCTATGTAAGCAGCAATACGCATGCAAATGTGCACTGTTTGATCTCGTGTGCGATGGCAATACTAACCTTATGCAACTCAATGTACACCAATTTACAAATTTTAACCGCAAACTAGGTTATACGCCTGCAGTTTCATTGGACTATTTTCGAGGATAAATGAAAAGCACTGTATATTGAATGGGCAGTTTGCAAATAAATTAAAACTGTTAATTATTGGTGGTATAGTTTTTTACTTCTAAAAGTGATTTAGCATGTAGGTAATTTTCCTTAATGTTTGCGCAAGTCTTAGATATGGTATAATTATTCATAGTTTATTATTCATAATTATTCATGTTTTTGGTGAGGCTAAAAGCTCACCTATTAAATTAGCTGTCTGTCTGTTGGTATGTGTATCCTGTATGTATTCTGTGCACACGATTTGACTTAGAATCAGAAGAATTAAATGCTGAAATGTGCCACATGTTTTCTGATCTAGTAATACAATAGGGAGTAGTTGGAAGTAGTTGGTCCAGTAAGTTCAGAGAAATGTTCTGTTTTCATTCTTTCTATTGGCTTATTAACCTGACGTCACCACCGCACGATTCCCATCTTAAAACTCCTAGGTTGAAAACCCTGGAAAAGCTATTTAACCTTTTTTTAATGAAACGTGCTTTATCAACCAATGAGCCTCACTATTGTTGCCGGTTCTCAAAAGGTATTCAAGAGGTATTACGTGGTATGTACCTATGTAGAGGCGAAGATACACCAAAGCAATCCAATATCATATTTCATATTATTTACTTACTTAAGTAAGTAGTGCAGGCGATGTCCATTCATGTTCATCGGAAAATTGCAACTTAATAATAATTAACGAATGCTGATCATCAAAGGCTGAACCGGCAATTCATAAAGGCATAATCATTGAATTTGCAATTTTGTTATCTTATCGTTAAATAAACCTATTTTACACATTTATATCGTTATCTAATTTGTCAATCCTCCAGTGTTCAGTGTCTCTAACATTGCAACTATTGCATTCAAAGTGTCCGTACTCAAAATATCATACAAGCAAAAAACAGACAGAATCGTAATGAGTGAATCCTCCTCCATTCCCCTTGCGCAGATCAAGTCTAACACTTGTATATCAAACGAAATAACTCCTGAAAGATGTGCAACTGAGACCAACTTGACATCAAAAAATGTAATGCTGATGGATGTGCAGCAGTCACATCCAACAGTGACGTTTCGTGATAAAAAGTAAGTTTTGTATTAAATCAGACTATCAGGTACTGTTTGAAAACGAGTAAGCAATACGCTAATTTCTTTTTCAGAAATATTGCACATTTGAGTTGTGTCGAAAGAAAACGACGTTCACGTCATCGTCTGTCAAGTGGACAAAGTAAAACAATGTTTCACAGTCAGGAGGATCTGAACAAAATGGTTGGACCGGATACCGATACCGATGCGAAGCAAACCAGTGACAACAGCCGATAGTCAATTCAAAAGGTCTCTCTATACGTATTAATGAAATGTACTCTGCTTCTCATCGAGTGCATCTGTGCCTGACACGATGACAGTCACTCTGTAAACATTACACATTCCACAATTTCACAGAAAACAGTCCGCCTATATTCAGTAAGCTAGGTGAATATAAGCACCTTGTAGTCGAATTCATGGTGCATATGTAAGCTACTAACAATTATGCCGCATCCAATCGATTTGGGAATAACGCGTGGTTGGGTGTTGATTATTTCGTGTAAGCTTTGTAAAAGGACGCTGCAATTTTGGCAGATAATAATAATATTGTGCCTATACAAAACCACGAAACGTGAGCTTCCCAATAACCACACACCACACAAACACATGCATATGCTATATCAGCTATATGTTAGTCAGATAATTTCCGATTAAATAGTGAATGCGTGTGACGGGTGAGTGCGAATGTTCATCGTGCTTTAATAACGATTTTAATAATGCAGCTGCATACAGGTTGACCCACAACGCACACTTATGCATGCTGCTACACACAAGTATTCTGATATTCGGAAACGAATTTAATAATCGATTAATTACAGAGGCACAGAGCGATCGTAACAGATTGAAACGCAATGCGTTCTACACTTGTAACAAATCTGTTATAAAACACCGATTTTTGAAGAAATTCGACGTAAAAACCTGAATATCTCCCGAACACGTGATCTTTCTTAAAGTTTCTTTTCGGATTCGGATAGCCGAGAAGACGCTTTTTAATATGCACTTTCTTGCAACCCTCTCAGAGGGTCAGATATACAACTGTTACATGTAACTCTAACAGATTTGTTACAAGTGTAAACCCGGCATTACATTTAAAATCCCATTTGCATCTCCTTGTTTCGGAAGTCAAAATGTCAAAAACATGGCATTTTCGATAGCTCTGTATTTTATATTTTATTACAAGTCATTAGAAGTTGTAGCCCAAATAAACTTTATGTTGTAACCGAAATTGAATAATGTACTTTCGAAGATGAGTTATAAGATACAAAGACTTTATAAACACATTGGTGCATTATTAAAATGATAATTTTCCAAATTCTCTGCCTTCTTCAGCTTCTTCCTTGGCGTCTTATTCAGCTTCCTTAAACCAAATGTCGTAGATTATGATTGTATTTCCATCACATTATACCACACATGCATCTCACCCTGCCTGCGCTGCCGTTCTCGCTAAAACACAAGGAAAATATAAGAAATGCAAAGAAATTTACACCGACAGGCAAGTGTAAAAAACAGCAATGCATAAATATTAAATATAAACAGGCTCGGCGGTACGAGGAACAACAGCCTCGCAGGATTGCAAGCAACGCGCGAAAAAGCGGAGCTGCTGCTTCTGCCATGGCTTGGAAGAACGTTCAGAAAGGAGCCCCTTCTGCTACAAGCTACAGCATCATTTTGCCTGGCGTCGGAGTGTCGCGTCCGTGTTGTTCTTATTTCTGCACGGCTTCCGCAAATTTTTTTTCAAGTTTGCGGCCTGCTCCCATGCTTTCTGAATCGCGGAGCGCGGTTGATTTATTATGGCGCGCTTAGATTATTTTTGCCCTTGTTCTCTCTCTCTCTCTCTCTCTCTCTCTCTCTCTCCCTCCTGCCTCCTCTCTGTTTGTTCTCTTACTTCCCTGTAGATTCTTAAGTTCATCCCTCCTGCTACTTTTGGGTTTGGTTTTGAGCCTACGACCCTCACAGATGTGGAATGCTTCCTGGATGAGCCACGCTTCACCGAATTCCTTTCCGGTTTAACGGTTTTATCTTAAACGTAAATTATTATTATTGTGTGCACCTGCAAAGCTGCGAAAATCCACTTATAACTTTAAACTTGCAATGCGTGTCACAGAAAACTTTGCAATGCGACAAAAGCGGAAATTGTCGATTTACCTTCGTGAAAAACGTATACCTACCTATATTAAAAAGTGGTGATAACATAGGTATGTCAGTACTATAATATAAATAATACGTGAGTAGAGAATAGATTTAATTTTGTTATTATGCATATTTGTTACCTAAAAATCACAACTTTGATGACCTCGTGTGACCAAACGAAGAGAGTTGGAACATTTTTGTATTATGATTTACTACTCAGAATTAACAATGAATGGTGTCACGTGTAGATTATCCGCCCATTCATTTACACCATGTATAATATACATATAATCAACAATGACGTCACTTTAGATTGATCTATATTATTTTCATCAGTCTGTAAGGAGTGTTTTAAGTTTTAACAAACAAAATAATCGATGTGATCATAGCATTCGCGCCAATCCTAACCATTTGAATTCAGCAATGGTAATTGGATGCCAATTATGTTACTTTCAATTGAGTTACCTAATAAATTCAGATTCGATTTTCTGTCGGGCGCTTTGAATTTCAGGTACTCACTTATTTATTAAACGAATGTACGTGTGAATATACGTGATTCGTGTACATACCTATGCCACATAAACAACCGTTTCAACAAGTGCAAGTGGCAACTCGTCAAGTATGGCATTAGCGAGTGTGTATATATACATTGAACTGTGAAAGGTATTGACGCACAACGAAGAATATTGAGGTAAGCGAATTCAGGTTCTACGCGTTAAACCACATAATCACAAAAGAAACCATTCATTTAAAATATGAATTACTAGTTTACGACCTGTATATTTACTGCTGTAAATGAACATCAATCTCCAATTAAAATTATTTTAACACGCAATTGAGTCAATACAGAAATAATATACACTTTCAGTTAGTTTTTGATTCCAATCGCGAACGCATTGCACCTATTGTAGGCGTTTGGTGTAAGGTAATAATTTAATATTATTTTGTAGCAGAACAACATGTTTGCACTTGTGTGCACTTTTGGGTAAAAGCAACCAACAACTTCACTTTTAGTTTCTTTTAAATCTCATGTTAAAAGTTTGCATTGGTTTAAAAATGTGGAAAAACTAGATCTCAATATATTTTGTATAGTTCAGGAATTAATAATCAAACTTTTTGGTAGCAGACAAATGCATTGGGGTTAGAGCGTTGCTTTTTAAATCAAATAAAAACTTATGTAAATCAATAATAGAATATTTTAAATGATTTTTAGTGAAGAAATAAGTTTTTAAAAAATTCTTCATTTATTGTAGACTTCAGTTCTCCTATGGTCTACGTCTACGCTCTTGAAGCTAAATATTAACGATAAGTCACTCAGTTGCCAGCCTGGTTCAATCATTTTTGTTCTCCATGAAAATAAAAACACCTAGCCATTAAAATTTTAGTATATATTTTCTGGATAATGAAAATATGTAGAATTCAATAAAAAAAAAGGTGTCGGAATACGCAGAGAAATTAATATTCATTGGGACATTACATACATTACATACTTAAAGTAGAAAACACCGAATTACACCGCGACGCGAGCGCTCGCGTGTAAATATTTCGCTTGTAATGTAATTCACTGTTTTCCACTTTTAGTATGTAATATACAATTACATTGTTCCAGTGAAAACGCACGTGATTTTAATCAAGTACATGTAAAAGTCCAGCCTAAAAACGAACTCGATTATTTTGCTCGTAACCATAAAACGTGGAGTCGTCTGTTTCTGCTAAAATTCCATATAAATAACCTTCCATATTTTGCATTTTCAAGATATACTGCGTTTAATGAGACCTTGTCCCTCCTCTCCGATTGCATTAACTATATTATTCTGTCCCTCTCACTATTCTCACTAGTAGTACTCTCACTAGTGATCAAGACAGTGAGAGAATCGTAGCAGTTACACAAACTGTCATGTTACGTTGAACGCAGTATACGAGTATACCCTGCTGATTTAAATAGTTAAAGTTTAAAGTGGTGATTGGAATCAATAAATATACAACTGGTTTGCATTAATGCGACTGCTGTACTGCTTATTGCCTTAATCAGTTTATACTTAACCAATAACCATATTAGTAATAGATAGATATACCTTAGTTTAGTGTAAAGAATTTGAGTTTTGAGTAAATAAGTGAAGTCAAATTGCAGGTGAAAATATATCATTATCACATTGACACCTTAAATTGTGAATCGTATTTCGTAAATTATATACGTATAGGTATGTTAAACATGAAGTGTAGATAAGGCGGAATAATTACCAATGTGCAATTTTAATTACTACCTGCTTGTGTGGTTTTTACTTTATTTCGCCCTTATCTTTGTAGAAAAGTTCAAGACGGTGCACGCTTCGCTTAAGGATTAATATCATTTGGACAGTTAAAAAAATATTACGCAGAATGTTGGTTTTAAGTCCGAACGAGTTGATAAAGAGCGTTTACTGGTAAGTACAAAAGTATATTTTTATCCTAAGTTTCCGCTTTAATGGTATATTTTAAGACCGTTTTTTTCTAGTGCTGATTATGCAGCTAACGCGAAAGATAAACCAAGGCAACGAGTGACTGAAAATGCCAATCCGCAAACTCAAAAAGAATGCTTTCCTGCGACAAATGAAGTGGATGTCAAAATTGGCGTAAAAGTGGCTTGGTTTAAACGTGATTTGGGACATGTAAATTTCGGATTTATGGCTTGTGATGGGTAAGCAATTATTTATCTATTGTTGTTGTGTGAATGTGTATTGTTTTGTGTATTGACGAATGTTGCCATACAATTTCAATCATGTTTCTAAACAGTGGTGGAACAAACTGTATGTACGTTTCTAAAGCAAGATTCGAAGATTACTATACTCAACTTAACGTAAGGTAACTTCATAAAATTAAAATCATGGAATTCCCATATTCAGTAATATATCAGTTATATCGGCCACCAATTACCGAAACTAAAAACGTAACTTACTTTAAAATCAGAATGAGCAATAAAACAAGCCACAAATGTCAGGCCAGGTTTTCGATTACACATTTGTTTTTACGTATCTGACCAATCCGAGCAGAGAAATAAATCTGACGTGATCTACTAGGCAGCGATAGGTAAGTGCAACCGTGTGCAGCCACGAAGAGCGAAGAAGCATTCCGAATTAGGCAACTAGCGCACAGAATGTTCGAAAACGGTGAAGAAATGGGCCCCAAATGCATAGTTTCCTCCAATTTTATTGCTCTCTCAGCACCCAGCAGTCCAGCGAAAGGCTGATAATATTCGAGTATGAATTCGAAAAGAATTCGTGTACTATGTATTTGTCCAATGATTTTTTGAATTTAATAGGATAATTTAATAAGAGTACGATATGTGAAATGTGAGCATTAAAAGTGCGAAATATGTATGAAGATAAAGATGAAAGAGTGCCAATATCTTATTGAGTTATTGATCATTCATAATTATATGCATTTCTACTTGCATTCATACAAATCGTTGAAGTTCTATCGAAAAGGAAACATTTGAATTCGCCAAAATAAACGGAAAAGGAAAGAATAAATATTTTTTCTGTGTACGTAGCGCCACCTAAGTAACAAATACAGTACTATGCATTAACAGAGAGCGTTATAAACTTTAGAAAAACCCACTCCTAGAGGTCCGCACGTGCATCGATCAATAAACAGCGTCGGCTCGTTGAACTGAATACTATTTCAATTTTCTAGTGTTGTTACAAATAATTTCAAGTCAAATCTAGTTGAGGCATAGCAAAAATTAAAATTCCCAACTCAAGGTACACACTTATTCCAGTATCATTTGAAACTAAATGCAAAAAACGTATCCATTTTAAACGAGTACGCCCTGGCAGACCTAGCGTTGCTGAACCACGTGATGACATCATGGCCAATCAGGTTGTAAGAAGGATTACAACATTTGTTCGCTCGGCACGACCACAGGCACGACCATTGACGATACGGACGATACCTAGTCCCCGTGACAACAGTCAGGCAGACGTCATTCTGTGCCTTTGGCTGCGGGAGGTCGCGGTCCGTGGTTGTTGCGAGAAGCGTGCATTTTTATCGCGATAAGTTCACCATTCAGCGTCCAGGGATTGCCCCAATATCGCTCTACGGATTTGCTGGATAGCTGGTCACGGTGAGTCAACATCATCACTCCACTGTCACACAATTCGCAGAGCACACACACGAGTCACGCAAAACTACAGAACAAGAGCTTGCTAGAAAAGCTACAGCTAACGGGTGGTGGCGAGAAACGGTGACGGGGTTGGCACACACAGAGAAACCCGCGGGCTGCTAGACCTCTTCGAGACACATAACACACCCGAAGAGTTGCGTTAGAAACATAGAGGGTAGAGGCTATTATTAGTGGGAAACCGCGGAAAAATCAATATCTTGGACACCAAGAGTTTGCCGAGCTAGCATGAAACAAATCAATTTCGATCCAGTTTTATGTGCTTGTCAGCTAGACCCAGCACAGGTACAAACGGCACATCTTGAGTGTGACATCAGGAGATCCAAGTTCTAGATTCTAGATAGAAGATTTGGACGATCATTCGTAGGCGTTTAGAGATACATACATAATATAACGCTTCCTTTGGCAAATTGAACAATTGGCACAATTAGGGTAGATTACAAAAACGCATTTTCTGCATCGCGTGCTTTAAAGCGAGTACTCGTTCTGCAGGAATTTGGGTCACAATAGGTGCAATCCTCACAGATCGTGACGTAATCCTTTCTCCGGGTTTGTTACACTTACAACAATCGACATACTTCCAAATAGTATCGAACATTGCGTTTCAGAAATTCAGAAACACACTTTACACTACTTAACAAAGAATTACTCCTCTTGCATGATTGTACCAACGCACGTGCATGTTATAGATATTAATATTTTTTTTTGCCATTCTTGGCTCATCATTTGTGCATAGAAATTGGCAAATTGCATGAGTATTTCACTATTAAGAAGTGGTAGTTGCAGTTTGACTTGTTAAGATCTTATCTCCTTATCTGTTTTATTATTTCTTACTAGTTAAATGTGCATTGTATTCATATATGAAATACTAATCTATAAGTATTATAAATATGAATTTTACAATCCCAGTTGCTTTCTTAATTGTTAGACTTGACATGACACGCATTTACTAAGAGAACAAGTCACAGACAACTGCGGACGTTTTGAGTCCTGTTTGTGTCGACATTGACAACGAAAGAGTGCTAAACCGGAAGTCGCTTTAGGCAACATGCCGGCAAGCATTGGCGGTTCGTACCGCTCGTTGGGCGGCTCCGGCTCAGACATTTATCGCTCAACGACCACCGTGGCCGCCGGCGCCAACGGCTCCTCGACGATGATGGACACTGTGAAGAAGGCATTCAGCTTTGTCACAACCACCAATGGCAACTGCAGCAATGGCTTTCCCAGCGATCCGCTAATAGCCGATGTTGACGCCAAACCGCCCGTCATCATAGCTAGCAGGTACTGTAACTGCTTTTTATTTTCATTTTTTCTTTCTTATTCATATCAAAGTTACCAAAATGGAAATGAAAATTACGCAAAACAATGCATCAATAGCATTTTGTTTGTGTCACCTTCATATTGATGCTAACCGTTTGAATCCAACTGTTTGATTATGATATTAGTTTTTGGTTTGCAATATTTATTAAGGCACAAGTTTGAAAATGGTCTGCCCGGGTTGGTTCAGGCCCGAAGGTAAGATACGCATGTTAGCATGGAAGCACTTTGCATTTGATTCTTGGCAGTCGATAAAGTGCTCTGCCATCTGTGCATTTTTATCTAAAATATTATTTATTATTTCGAATGAATAATGTACACGACACGTTTTTCTTTATAACGCTATCAATTTATCACAAATCCTTAAATGCGTTGTAACAATGCGCAGAGAGCAAACAGGCGCAGTGCGCAACTCTCATTGGTTGAACTAAGGCTAATTAAGTAATTTACGGCAAGGAGTCGCGACAACAGGAACGTTGATAAACAAACGAGTTAATGCTTTTGTCAGCTCAACTATAAACAGAACAATCATACGTACCAAATTTGCACTATCACAGTACTTCATGTATGTAACAAGATTTGCACGTTGAGAATATTGCAAATTGCAATCCCAAATTGAAAAATATTGAAGTAATGAAAGTATAAGGTAACCTTTATTTAAATTGTCTCGAAAGTCTCGATCCGGATCGCAATCCGGATACAACTGGATCTTTCTGGCGGTAGCTGCACGCCGTATACGCTTTACATTGAAATTTACCATGTTCCATGTCATAGCATATCTGCATATCACAAAATAACTATCAACTTCCAATCAAACGCAAGTGCCTTATGCAAAGTAGTGGACTTAACTCTTTTATTATGATTGATACGAGCGGGCTCGTTTCGCTTATTAATATCGATTGTTTTCTATTCCTAAGTGCGCTCATGAGTCAAACATGCTGGAACATATCCATCGATCGACCGCGCCAATGTCAACGAAGCGTGCCGCACACGATATGTAAAAATAGTCTCCTCGTCGGTTTGTGTGTGCTTCCTATAATGATTTACGCGATTATAGCGTGCCATTTGGTACAATTTGAAATGGTAGGAATAGAACAAATCAGAACACGCATGCGCACAATTTACAGCTAATGTGAGCAATCGCCAAGTTGATAGGTTTTCATAAACTTAATCGACTAAAATTGATTTCCAACTCGTGCAGCTCATCGTTTTGCAAACGCGAGAGAACCGTTCGCGAGTTAACACGCAATTTTTGCAAACTCGTGCGAAACTTTACGATCGTATTTTGTTAGTGTTGTTACAGCGTTGGGCAAACATTGTAATTGAGCGTAACATGTGAATGAACATTTGTTATTTTTTGGTTTTGGGATGCTATTGCGTTGGAGAGATTGAACAGCAATTTGAGTTATTCGGTTTTGTTTGTTTTAGGACTGACAGTGCTAACACTAACACAATTAGAAAAATGCCTACATCAGGTGTAGCTGAAGAAGCCGCCCTTTTGGGGTAAGCAACACGTCATTCTAAGCATCAGCGATCAGCGGCATCCAAAGGATCGAATGATCTTCATTCCGTTTCAAGCATACATTTAAACACATCATACCAACACTACGTACATTCGTTTCGTTTCGATTTAGTGTTTCCCGTTTGATTCTAGCTGTTACCGATTTTCAATTTCTCATTGTATGACCCATTGTTTCATGTTGAAAAATGTTGAAATCGTATGGTTATTTATGTATGTGGAATGTGAATGTGTAGATTTTAAATGTTGCATTTCGTTTACAATGTTTTCATAAATAGCGTTTAAGAGATTGCTGATGGTTTTAGCACGATGCCATCGGACAGCATGGACGACATCGAATTGAAGAACATTCAGCTGCAATTCCCGTCGGCTCGATCACTGTCGCGGGATGATTCATCCGCCTGCGAGGAGACTGTTGAGACAGATCGTGGTCCTCTTGTAGTTGCTGTTCAGGGATCGCGCAACAAGCCCGCGATTTTAACTTATCATGACTTGGGTCTTAACTGTATGTATAAGCAAAAATATTGATCTAGTAGAGCAAGTCCTTCAATAATCATTTTTCACAGATATCTCAAACTTTCAAGCGTTCTTCAACTATATTGACATGCGTGCTCTTTTGGAGAACTTTTGCGTTTATCATGTCAACGCACCTGGACAGGAGGAAGGCGCTCAAACCCTTCATGAGGAGTATATGTTTATTTCTTTATAATTGGTCAATAATATTAATAAGTGTTGTTTTCTTTTAGTTACATTTATCCGACTATCGATGAGCTTGCATCACAACTCACGTTCGTATTGTCGCATTTCGGTTTGAAACAGTTCATTGGATTTGGTGTGGGCGCTGGCGCCAACATCCTATCGCGTTTCGCCCTGGTCAACCCCCATAAAGTGGCAGCGCTCTGCCTCGTTAACTGCATTAGCACACAGGCTGGCTGGATTGAATGGGGTTATCAGAAACTTAACGCACGCTATTTGCGCTCCAAAGGCATGACCCAAGGTGTACTAGATTATCTTATGTGGCATCATTTTGGACGGGTATGTAAAAATCATACGCATATAGTCAAATTGCTGTATACTTACAGAATCTGTTTACTTACGGTTATGACGGTTAAGACATTTGTTGCGCGGCCAAATCTCTTTGTTTGTTTAATGTTTATTTAATCAAACGACTGCGCAATAGATGTCGCCCATAACCGTAAGTATACAGCAATGTGACTATAAAATCATAATTGTTCGTCCTTTCCATCTCCATCCATGACCTTGCGTTGAATCACTATAAATATAGGATTATTTGATGGTGATATTGATAATGGATATTTTTTCACAAAGCAGTATGTTCCTTTTGGGTGGTTTTAGAACACTGAGGAACGAAATCACGACCTGGTCCAGGTGTACAAGTCATACTTTGAACGCAATGTGAATGCTACGAATCTGGCGTTGTTTATCGATTCGTACATCAAACGAACTGACTTGAATATACAGCGTGAAATGGATCCAACAAAGAAGAAGGAGGGAATGACGCTGGGCATGCCGGTGATCAATATCACTGGCTCTCACAGTCCCCACATGGACGACACTGTGACATTGAATGGACGTTTGGATCCAACAAATTCAACATGGATGAAGGTTAGATAACATGCAATAGAAATATTTGCATATGGCAATGAAAACTGAAAATTAAAATAAACAATTCTATTTCAAGATCTCCGATTGCGGCATGGTATTGGAGGAGCAGCCTGGAAAAGTGAGCGAAGCATTCCGTCTTTTCCTACAGGGCGAAGGCTACGGTAAGTGAAACAAACTTAGCGAATAGACTCGTTGCTAGCTCCCTAGAATACAGATAACAAATTCTCAAAGCAAAATTTTCAACTAAAGAATGTGATTTTGAGAGAGCTGAACATTAACTCGAGCGACAAGAGCGAGTGTCGTCAGACTGATGGCTGATGATAGTACATTGAAGCAGCCGCCTCGAATTCGACACGAAGCGCCAACCGCCTATTAACGTAATCGCAACGCGCAGAGCATTGCAAACGCAAAACTTGAGTGATAATTGATGAAAAATGCGATGTGTAGTGTTGTTTCAAGGATGTTCGATTTTATACACACATTGGCATTATGAAACGAAACATAAGGCCGAAACTACGGAATGCGCGTGGATGGTTATAAATTGGAACATGAATGGACACCGTCTGAAGGGGATCATACAATATTCCAATTTAACCATAAGCGCGCGCGCATTCTGAATTTTTGGCCTTAAGCAAACAGTTAAACAGAAATCCATAATGTCGGTCGCCTGCTAGTAATGATTCATAAATGTAACATATGCCTAGCTGTAGATGAAATTAAGATTGATGAAAATTTAAGATTAAGTAAACATCAGACAATGAACACGTATCAACACTGCAGCAAATCGCAAAACTCGCAACCGCAGAATGCAACCAACACGCTGATATCACACGCTGAAAACATGGCTTTCGTCTCGTCCACTGTTGTTTGGTTTCGCTTTGTGTTCCGAAATTCCGTTGGCTATTCTTTTTCCCTCACGGTGTGTTTTGTGTTCGTTTTTCGTTTTTAAAATTGATTTGGGAAAATAGCAACATAACACTAAGACTGTTTATTTGTTTCACATTTCTCTCTTCTCTTCTACTTCTCACAACAACCCATGCAACACAAAATGGCTACCTCTCTCGGACTGGTATGTATGGTATTCAATCTCACCAATCGTCATGCCATCCATGGTTACGTTACCAACGACCGACACTTTAATATCATTGCCAATATTTGAAAATCATTAATGATCACACCGAAACGACTGAAAACGAACGTTGTTAATTTATTATTCGATAACATTTGAATGACAGCAGCTAGTACGGTGAAATGTGCGCCCAAGTGCGAACCTGTGCACGAGAAATATTAATTTTTCATTTTATCGCTTTTCATTGCGCGATATGTGTATGTATTTTGTCTATGTGTAATATCGTACTTACGTTATGTGTGTATGTGCTTTGCACACATATTCACAACGTTCTCTTTCTTGTTTCCAGTGCACATTTAAACAAAAATGCAAAGATAATTGTTTGATCACCTCATTACCATGCATCAAGTCATTTAAAGCTCACCGTGCACGCCATGTGGTGCACCTCTGCATCGCATCAATCGTTTTCACCATGTCCATGCATAAAAAGATAGAACATGAAACGGAACGAAACTTTATAAGTTATAACCGATGACAACAGTACAGAAACTCTGCATAAACGACCGTTTGTATTTTTCTCTCACGGTGATTTTTATAAATGTAAATTCTACATGAATTGTTAGTTATCGAATTTGCTGACGTATATTTTTACGATTTTTACTGAAACATGTGTCAATATTTATTTCATTCTAATTGAATTCGAAAAATAGACAATATAGTCATTTGCATGTTTAGTTTAGCCAAAGATGATTTTAAAACAAGACTTATGTTTAGTCCATTCATTTTACCTCCCTATTTGCATTATTATAGACATAAAATGGGGGTTCACGCCATTGTTAACATTTACTCGTTTCTCTATCAATTTTGTCAATATTTATATTTAATTAATGAATATTTATGGTATTGAAACATAACAATTAAGCAAATGTACGATTAGTGTTTAATCAAAGAAAGTGCTTTCCAAATTTGAATGAAAACAATATAAAAATGAGCAAAGCCGTAACGAGCGTAAGAAATATAAGTACAGCTTGCCTTTATGATACAAGTGGGTGTAACTGACGATGAGAATAAATAACTCAAGTCAATAATAACAATAACTAAGAAATTATTATTGGAACTTGTTAATGCATAATATATTTGATTGATAAACGGATGATAAAGCAGTGATGATAAGCAGAAATAAATTTTATGTTGAAAAGAAAGGAAATCTGTTAATAATTGTTATTATTTAACAAGTTAAAACCCAGTTTGAGTCGGTTTTAAGTTTAACAGCACTTATATTATATTTATTTAATCGCTTTGATTTCATCATTACTAGCACGTATTTATAATTTTGATAAGTATTCAATGCATACCGGGTTAAAAATCTAAATATACTATCGTTATATGTATATTGTTAAGATTTTAACCCAGTATATGAAAATACGTTTGGAAATAAGTACTATTTTTACTTATGTTGGAATGTTTTTCATTTACCAACAAAACATGAAAAAGTATGGTAAACGTAGAGATTGCTTTAACTTTTTTTCGTGTTCGTTGTGTTGGATCCATTGTTTTTGTAGATGTAGATGTTTAATTTATTGCACAATTTTTATCACTTTTGCCATCCTATTGTTTTAGCTATCCGGGTGGGCCGAAGAGCAAGTAGCATTGCCTCAGTGGAAGGTAAATTGATAAAATAACCTATTGATCAAGACAAGTTAAACACGGGCCCGTAATTGCGTTTTTACTTTTTACTACATTGTCATGTAAGTGTATTGTATAATAATATTATTTTTACCCTGCGAATGTAACTAACATATTTATTCTTTTCTTTCAGTCTATTTTCAATAGATTGATACTACCTAGCCCTAAAACTAACATTTCATGTTAGGATATACATGTCTGCCATTAATTCACATAACTGCGCATCTTACATCCTATATTAAAATGCTTTACTCACATTAAATCACCCAATTTTAGCTTCCTAGCGAATGGCTTTCACTCTAGATGCCACACAGTCACATATTTAACTAATCTTACTAACTACGGTTCCCAAAAATTAACATTTTTACAAACTATTTCTTTTTCTTTATAATACAATGTCCCTCTATACTTTTGAATGATTAATTTTACAAATACGAGTTCAATTTGAAATTTTATGCCTCCAGTGGTGCTTTATATGTGTGGCCTGTTTTGCAGTGGCACCATTGTCGCCCACCAAGATGGCGGACTTCCGCAAGACGTCGTTTGAAGAGCTTCTCAAGTCGAAGTATGGCAACTGCGCTGACCACAGAAGCGCCATGCTAACGCGTAATATCCACATCACTGAAAATCCGATATCCGCTGTTGTCTGCTAATTACCGTCGCATACGCATACTATACGACCCATCGAACCGAAACAGCCGACGCCGGCGCCCAAAAATAGACTCGACGAGAGTGTGAAACAATGCTGCTTTACATGAATATCCAAATATTAAACATAAAAGTAATAATTTCGATATCACCACACGAATTGGCCTCCCGGCTCTCTGAGTCGCACTCGTCTCATGTGCATGTTCCAAGAACGCACAGCTCAGCTGTATTGAAATTTACAAATTTCAACGATTAGGTGAAGCTATTAGATAAGTGGATTACGAGTATATATTAGTTGTTTATAGGGACGCTTGCGGTGCTTGCTGCTTGCGACGAAAGTGAACGAACAAATTCTAAAGTAGGCAATTATCGTGCATATCATTATAACTCGATGCTCGAAAGAGAAAAGAGAAGCTCAAGATGGCGCTGCTTGCACTTGCATGAATGGCGCCTACGTAAATTTCAATACAGCTTTCAACGAGAATAGTTGAACTTTCATTGGATTTCAATTTTCGGCCACTGCCCAATTACAATAGATTTGCTTGAATGTTAATTTCAACCAAAGTTTAACGACACAATGAATTGCACATATCATTGCGAAATCATTCATCAACAAAATTACAATGCAATTGATTGCTGGACACAGGCTAAACAAACGCTGGTTGGGGCCCGTTAAAGAAAAAAATTAATTACCAAAGCCGAAATAACAAAATAAACCAACATTAAAGTAGGAATATTGTTACGACCGCTTTATGGCATTTTACTGCAATTATGGAATTATGGAACACAACAGGTGCATAGCATTGAACAAAAAGATGGGCCTAATTTACATATTTTACCTATGTTAACTTCAGTTTTTAAATAATCTATAGACGAGTATTAGTTATTTTGAATAATTTAAATCTTTAGAAGGTATGACCACAGGACAGTGATAGTGATAGATATAATTCGGCCTCAACGAGATTTACTTCAATTTTGTGGTGCGTACGCAATTAAAATCTAAAACTAAAAGTTTTTCAAACTAAGTATTGTTTTTTACGTATAAAATGCATTTTAGATGTTTATTTCCTGATTAATCCTAGTTGCATATAGTATTATGTTGCACCTAATTTAATACATTTTACGCAAAGACGAGTAATAGCAACAAATTTCTTCTATGCATTAATACACATGCAACAAGTTAGAATTCAAGAAATGTTAAATAGCAATTAAACATTGCAACATTGCGAGTCTTGAAAAGACACCACACTAGTCTATTAGTTTTAGCTTACAGTTTCATTATTATTCAATAGTGAGATTTTAATTATGATTATTATTGATTGTTGTTAATAGAACTACTACCAAGTTACTACTGTATAATGATTTGTTTGAATTCTTCGAATATGTTGAGTATGTATTTACTAGTGCAATGCAAAAATACTAGAGGAAAACAGATAATTAAAGCTGATAAACAAAGCACTTAATTGTATCGAACAAATATATGGTGTTGCGGTGTTGCTGTGCTTTTTGCTGACAAATTGCGATTGCGCAGTTGGCAATCGATGTATTACTATACTATGTCAAAGGATAAATTGGCGAAAAGCTGGCAAGCATCAACGCATGCAGAACTTGCAAGCATGGTTTCTGGCATAATTTGTCTGAACAGAATGATAACATACATGATAAGTATAATATATTGTGCCTGACTTTGTTAATTTTATGTTTAGCACATTATTATTTTAATAAAACTGAAAATCGTTCATCTTCTTATTCGCATCTGAATCTATTATGCAGTGATTTTCATTTAAACCAGAACTTAGCGCCATTGCATTGTCAATTAGAATCTGCAGGGCAATGTTTGTGATTCAAAGGGATCGGCGCTGTGCTACGGCATGGCGCGATTTCTAGCGAAACCATTGTCCTGCACGTTCTACTGGCACTACTGGCAAATGCAATGGGGCTATCGGCTATGTTTGGATTTTAAAGAAAGCCCCTGCATATCTCTATAACTTACTTTGCAGAAGTGTTCTATTTATAAATCAGTCGCTGTGGAACGAAATAGTACTTTGAGTGACCCATGGGGAAAGCTGCACTTTTACGGACGACTGACTGAAGGAGTTTGTTGCGGAGCATGCCGTCTCGCCGCAGCCATCTCGCCGCGAGGCCAATCATTTCAATGAAGGGCTTTTGTTAGGAACATATTACGGTTATTATGCATGGTTTCCGCCCCCCGGTCTATCAACCTTGTTAGTCTAACAACCCCCCTGGCTCCCTGTGGGAGGATTATTTCCCGCCGGCCCAATGGGCGAGGGGATCACGGAGAATTCCTGCTCTATCAACCCCATTATTTGTATTATGTAAAGTAAATAGATCATTACTACTTTAATTAATAAAGAAATATATTTTGAAATATATTGAAATGATTGGCCTCGCCGCGAGATGGCATGTACCGTCCGAGTGGAGCGGCCAAATTGTATATAACGTTTTATCGCTCCCCATTTAATTGGGCACTTTATGTTATGGATTTAAAAGCGTTCTTGTAAGAATAATTCAATCCGTTCGACCGATAAACACAACTTT
>JARJDQ010016672.1:0-12216 GCA_030264215.1 Geostiba sp. GC000077 | reverse complement strand
GGAATCCCAACACTGGCGAAGAGACTTTCGCCAAGCGTGATGTCGATAAGTTTGATTCCGACGATGTATTGCGCAGTTTTCGCATGAATCCGCACTTTCGTGAACAACCTGCAGTTGCAATGGAGGACAAAAATGAGCGAAAACGGAACGCGATTAATCTTCAGCCCAAGGACGATAAAGGAGACTCGAAGCTGTCAGCAATCGAAAATAACCTTAAGGAAATCATTAGTGATCTGAACACAATCAGTGTGGATGGTGAGGATACAATAAATGGAGCTGATGGAGCTGAGGACAACATGGCGGATAGCGTAGACAAACGCGAGGTGCAAATGGAGGATGAAGATTTGGACAATGGTGTGAATAAAATCGGACTAACGAAGGAGACGCACGCAACGCCATTAATTTCAGAAACGTCTTCGATTAAAGAAAAGAAAAGTGCCGACAATGGCGACGAGATGGCGAGCAGTGCAATTGCAGATTATCGAAATGAAGGCGAGAGCTTCATCCGACAGAAGAGACAGCAGGCCAGCGCAATGAAACAGGATGATATTGTCAAGGGCCTCGAAGCATCCGGGGATTTGACGGTAAGTGGCAACAAGTCGCCGCTTGCGTCTGCTAGCGCCCCAGTCGAAGCCGAAGGCAAAAAAGGCAAAGGTGGCGATGAAAAGCGCGAAAAGCAGGCCGATGATGGAGAATATGAGAAACGACTTCAGCGCAACATTCAAAACAAAATTAGCGAAATTAAAGATCAGGTTAAACGCGAAATTCAAGCTTTAAACACTAACAAAAAACAAGTGCCCAACAACAATTTGGATGAACACAAAGAGCCAGAGGATAAACAGATGCGCCAAAAGAGAAATTTGCTAGAACAAGAGACTGGTGAATTTGATTTGGTGCAAAATACGGAGCCAGATACACTAACGAATCACATTCGCAAAAAACGCAATGCTGCAGAGAATAATGATGCTGAATGTGGCGCCGTGGTAAGCGACGACAACAAACGAAAGGGTATGCTTTGATCTAACGTCCCCTGACGCTGCTTTCTATATTGTTGTTGTTTGCAGAAGTGAAACGCTTCGCGCGGCACATTGTATCAGTGACGAAGTTGAAGCGCAACCAGCCGTTGGGGTTTGGGACAGATCCAGGACAAAATGCTGCACCTGCCAAAAGTCAGCCTATGGCGAAGCGTGCACCTGCAGCAACGGATTTAAAACGCGCTGCGATTGCGGCCGCCGGTGGCATGGACGCAGAAAGGCTCGAAAAGCTGCTCAAAGAAAGCGCCTCGCTCACCGAGTCCATAAAAAACGTGCGTGGCGCAAGGGACGGAAGGTATCAACAAGACGCTGGGCCGCGCATTGAAGTTGAATTGCATGGCCCGCCCTCAAAACGCTTGGAAGAACATGAACAGGAGAAGAGGGAAAGAACGGGCGATTCTGATCTTCGCGGTGAAGATGATAATGCCTCGGTGATCAGGAAACGCGAGGCCAGTGGAAAGAAGAACACTTTTCGTCAGATACCGAACGAGGATGAAACGAAGATTGAAGAGGTTGAGGCGGTATCGGATAGTTCTGCTGCGTCTGCTGCGAGCGGCATCGTTCATCAATACAAAGCTTACGAAGCTAACGCGAAGTTGATGAGCAAGGATGAACCTCCTTCTTTCTCTGCGACGTCGTCAGCGGCGAGGGCTACTGATAGCCCGGATGGTAAGAATAAATTCAAGTGGAACGATGAAGAAATCAAGTACATTGCAAAGCCTGATGCAAATCTTGAACAAAGCAAAAGGTAAGACAATTACTACGTTTACATTTCGTATTGAACACGTTTCGGATCGGCTCGAGATTCAAAAACAGTAAACATTCCATGTAAACACGTAGTCTGAACTGCCCTTGAACGAGAACGAAAACTGAATCCTGCCTTTTGATTGGCTGAGTGTCAAAATTTTCTGACATTCGGCCACTCGAAAGCAATTAACCTCAAAACGTTCAAACTTACGGTGTTTTTTGATCGTGATCCAAAACGATTCCAAACGTTTTCATTTCGACATGGAAATAGTTAGTAATATCGATTGACATATCCTTAATAACACCAGTTCTTTTGTAAGTGAGGATGGAGATCTGAAAAAGAGAGCTTTGTCGGTGAGCAGGCAAATCAACAAGGTGCGCCAAGAGCGACAGTCTCTACCGATGTTAACACTGGAAGACATGCAGGCGCTTGATAGTGAGAACAACATGAGACGGAGGAGACGACGCTTCGCCGCTGAATACGACGATTACAACGTGCGTGATAAACGGGGCGATTATGATGTGCCCAGCATGCAATTTAGGAATTACCGCGGCGATGAAGACGAGGCGGACGACGAAAGCGACGAGTTCGACGATGATAATTTCGATGATCGCACTGCAAACTTTGTGCGAAAGCGCGCTGCCGCTCAGGAACTGGAGAATTACGATGACCTGGATGACGAGTACAACAATCAGGAGGATGCGGCCCCTCGAATGAACAAGCGCAACACGAACGCGCGCGACTACGTTGCGCAGATGAATGATGATGCATTTGATAATTCCAATTACTTGTATGATGCGAATGGGCGGCCACTCAATCGGAACAAGCGACAGATTTTAGATATTGGCGGTATGACCAACATGGCGGCTCTGCACGGCGGCGGACCAATGACGCGCCATTTGGCTGCGATTCGAGGGCGCAATGCGCACACAGATTCAGAAAGTCGGATGAAAGTTAGGAAGATAGATAATAACAGAGACATTAGCAATGCAGCTAAGGGTAATCAAATGATTTCTGGTTTGTCGGAGAACGATATATTCGGGGCATTGCCACAGAGCTACGAGGGCGAGCTGACCCGGTTCAAGAGAGTGAAGCGAGATGATCCAGCCGGATGACTAGTGCACCTGCACACCGCTATGGCATCGAGGAACTACGTATATTTAGATTTTACACTTTATTATATTATACGTAATTTATTAAACAAAGTTTATCTTAAAATTTGTTAATTAACGCAAAAGGTGGCAAAAGTAACGTTGGTATCGCCATCTATGTGAAATACATACCTCTTCAAGTACATGTACATTCATCACAGATGGCGGTGAACGCTAAGCAGCGCCATCTGTGATATAACTAGTAAACTAGCATGGTTGTTGTCTTGTTGATGGTTGTGAACCGCGCTGGTGTTGTCAAAAAGAAGCTCGCTCGACACACTAATATGGCTGAAGGCTGAGTGAAGCATAGGAGCTAGAAAAGAAAAATTGCCGTGAAATAGTGCGTATTTGGTGGATAATTACGAGTTCCTTTCATAGCACGTGTGTGCCGGAGTCCTGTCCATGCGTGATCGACGCTGGCGATAGGTGAGTGAGCATCCCAAGAGGCGCGCGTCCCCCGGGCCGGCCAAAAAACCGTAAACCGACGGGCGCGATGCACCCAAAACACTCCTTGCGATTTTCCCATCGTTTACATATCAGCCGCATGGGCGACACACAAAACTCATACGAATTTCGTCGCGGCGACCGCATAAATTCGCATCAAGGGTTCGCGTTGCCAAAGTGCCCGGTACGAATATCCCCGTGTGGTGGTATTTATAGGATTCGCATCAGTGCGATTGGAATCGTGACACAAGAAGTTCATAATACAAGGTGTTGGCGAAAACGTCACGCGATGAATGCCACCCTGATTTCGAGCGTTCGGGGATGATGTAATTTTGGGGTTAGCACAATTCGAAATTCCCAGTAACAAACACAACAAAATGCCGTCATAATAATAGTCTGTGTCGGTCGGTGTAAACTTGTCATATCACAGTTACATCAGCACACACATCATATCTAATTTTTGTCATTTTTTATTGTAGAGCACAGCCACAATGGCATACAATTGTCCGCGGGATCTGGATGGCTTTATGCCGCATCTGCCCAAGAATGACACCAAGTTTAGGCAGCAGCTTGGAGCTGACCTGTTGGCTTATCTTGCAGAGCCATCAAATCAAATTGTCTGCCAGGATATTGGACAACTTGTTGATGGGCTTATTCCATGGATGCAAAGCAGCAACTACAAGGTAAACATTTGCTCTTCTCTCTTCGATATTTCTATCTTACAACAATCACATTGAGAATTTAATCCAGTGTTTCTCACGTGTGAAAAGTGAAATAATAGCGTAACAATGACACGATTAATGTGCATTGTACGCCCGTGCCGCCGCCGGAGTTTATGACTTTTTACAATGGCGAAAGGTACTTCAAATACAAGGTGTTTGAGGCTTGCTTAATTAAATGATTTCCCCCATAATATGGTGGCTTCAGAAGGTTGAGAAGAATCGCCATTTTGCCAAATAGAAAATATTTGTACGACCGGTTCGGCGAATGTGAGTGCCAAGCGAAAACATTTGTGGATTTGTTTGTGTCACTTTCACGGATTCGGTTTGTCACCGCGGTGCCGCCCTGCCCGTCGCAACTACATACGTAGTACTTGCGGTCGTTTATCGCGTGATTTAAAACGCTAACACAACGTAGTTGATGTGTTGATCTTGTTGATACTTTGCATTTGCATAATCATCACACATTGGCCAAGCTGCTCTGTTTCGGTCAAGCCTTGGACTTCCTGCTTGAAAACTTCTTAGGCCGTTCGGGCGTGCATTCACTCAAATAGATGTTGTATTTATAGAAGTTGTTTGCTGCCATTGCTATGCAAATGGGCAAATTGCAAATGGGCAAAGTACAGTGAACAACACTCTAGAGAGGGAATAATGTAAAAATATTTTGATTCTTATCAATTTAAATGGTATTGTTGCGTTATCCTGATTCATATAAATTATTGTCATGCTTCAAGTGCCATTGCCCGCTCATTATCAATCATTTATCCCCAAATCATCATTAATGTTGTGTACAGTGTGCATACACTTGTTTGGAGCATCGAACAATATTTTTGTCGTGAAAATGTATTACAAGGTTATGAAATGTTTGTACACATAACAAATTTATGTGTGGTGTTGTGTGGATATATTCTGCATACATTAGTAGTAAAGTAGAGTTCTCCTGCCTTCTGCCTACACGCTTTGGAAGAAGAATTCCACGCAGGATCTCACAAAAATGCTATTGTTCGCATTTTACATTCTTTGCAGTTTTATTCGAACAACTATTGCTCTTGCGACATCCGACATGCGTTCTGTTTGTTTCACCCGTGATTAGTTGGTTTAATTGTCCAGTACTTCCAGAGTTATATTTATGCAATAGGTGCGCTATAATTGAGATGGGCTTCGCCTGCGCAATAAAAAATTACTTAAATTCTATTATTAACGACTATGAACAGGAGTGTACTTAGGTGCATGCTTAGCTTAAGATGTATTTGAAGCGTGGGCGTGCGTGGATCTGGCTGCAATTTAGCTAACTATGAATTATTGCTAAATATTATGTATGAGTAGCACGACAAATGAGTTGTAAGAAATGAAAAAGATAGTGATGTGGATTTCAATGAAAGATATGAATCTTTCATATGTTTCACATTTGAAATTTCAATAAAATTAATGTTTCATTTTAGAAGATGAAATTTAAAAAGCGCGGGATTTTCAAATGATTTAATACAGGGTGTACCTTGAAAGAAGTATCATGTTGCGAAAAAAAGTTGGTAAAATGTTCTTTATGGCCGAGATGCAGAGCTTTAAAGTTTCTTTGTCGACTTTGTTTCTAATTATTCTTTTGTTTTAATTTAGACTTTAATTTAAAGATTATTTAATTTGTTACCTGTTACAATTGAAATATTTGATCCATTGGCAAAATCTTAGGAGGAATTGAATTTTAAAATAACTCCTAAGTTTAAAACCAAAGATTTGAAAACTTGTTATTTTAACATTCAATTGCAACTTAAATTAAAACAAAAGAATAATTACAAAGTTGACAATAAAACTTTACGGCCCTGTATCTCGGCCATGAAGAACAATTTGCCTACTCTTTTTTCGCTCAATGTACTTCTTTTTATGCCATATTTAAAAACTCTGGAGGAATTACGTAATTAATGGGACACCCTGTATAATATGAATAAATACTCTAATTGTCCATGCATATATGCTAGGTTGGCACTCGATTTGCGCAAAAATACGATAAAAATTGGGAGCATTTGAATTTGAAACGTAACTTTCAATCTTACGTGTCACTGTTTCCGATATTTCAAGAAATTGAAACGTATCCAGTATCTCTGGAAAAAAATAAACAAAGCACAAAATCTGCGATTGTATATTATCATATTTTATGAATTAGAATTTAGAATATAAATGAGATCAGAGGCACCTCGTCGCGCAATGCGCAGGTGATTAATTCAGCGGCGAATCGAGTGACTCTTTAAGGCAGGACAACTTTTTCTTGATATTCAAAGCATACCCATGCCCATATATATTTTCACATGTGTGACTAACGCAATGTGGAGACTTGGACCATCAGGTCGGTGTTTGCTTTCATCGTACGTCGGGTCGGCTTCGTAGTATGTGGAAAAGTGAAACGTGTAGTGAGTGTGGTTTAATTGCAGGTATCCAGCAATGGGATCGAAATTATGACCTATCTAGCCGACCGACTAGGCCATGATTTTCGTCCGTACCTCCAAACGGTGTTGCCGTGCGTGATTGACCGTCTGGGCGATGCCAAGGACACGGTGCGCGAGAAGGCGCAGCTGCTGATCCTGAAGCTATTGGAGCGCGAGGTGCTCTCGCCGCAGTCGCTGCTGGAGAAGCTCACGCCGGGCTTTACGCACAAGAACGCCAAGATACGCGAAGAGGTGCTGCGGTGTCTCGTCAATACGCTCAACGAGTAAGTAGGCTTCATACTTGGCGCCAGACGAGCCAGTTGCATTCCATGCATGTATGGTGTGTGTGATTTAATTTTAGACACGGCGCGCAGTCAGTGACATTAAGCAAATTCATTCCGCATATCGTCAAATTGCTGGCGGATCCGGCGTCGTCGGTGCGCGACACTGCGTTCGCGACCTTGGTCGACTTGTACAAGCATGTGGGCGACAAGCTGCGCATCGACCTGCAGAAGAGGAATCTAGTACCGGCGCCCAAACTCGCCTCACTGTTGTCGCGCTTTGACGAGGTGCGCGACGCCGGCGAGCTGCTACGCACCGCCACAACCAGCATCGACCGTAAGTGGCCGGGATCAGGTCAAGTCGCCGACGGACAACTCACCGATGGTCGACGCTCGACTCGCCGATGGTCAACGGCGAGTTTGTTTTTCGGCGACTTGTCACGTACCCGAAATGTTTAGGCTCTGAAATGAATTGTTTCTGTGTGTGTCGCCAGTGTGTTCTGACGAAGTCGACAGGATGGCAATCCCCAAGCCCAGTCTGCCGATGAAGAAGTTGGGACTTGGTGCCGCCGTGAAAAAGAGTGCATCTGTGAATAGAAGTGGCCCACCAGCATACTCCTCAGCTGCTGCGGCCGGTGCAGTCGATGAAGAAGTATTCTTGAAGCAGTTTGAAGATGTGCCCACCATTCAGCTATTCACGCCGCGCGAAGTGAATGATCACATGAAGTCAGTTCAGGATATTATTTCGGATAGCAGCAAAGATTGGAACAAGCGAGTGGATGCAGTGAGTGGGCGTTTGATTTGTAACGTTATAAATAGCTATGTCAACTCTAACTCGGCTGGTATTGTGGTTACTTGCAGCTGAAAAAGATTCGCTCATTAGTAATTGCGGGAGCGACCGATTTCGACGATTTCCAGCAAAATATGCGCAATCTAGAGCGGCCGCTGGTGGAGATCATTAAGGACCTGCGCTCACAGGTGGTGCGCGAGGGCTGCATTACAATCGCCTTTCTGGCGCAGAGCCTGGGGAGCAAATTTGACCATGCTGCTGAGATTTTACTCAATCCGTTGATCAATTTGATTCAGAACTCGGCGAAAGTAAGTTTATTGATAAGATAAAGGATACTTGCATCGCCGCTAGAGGGGCAAGTGAAGCGTCTCTGACAGCAGTTGAACGTCGAACAATAGGGCTAGAAATCATTGAGAAAAAATCATGAAACCACAAAACCATTGAAACAAAAACAACAATTTAACCTCACTTCTCTGCTTTTTCGGCGTTTTATTGATGTCAGATGAGTTTCCAAAATTGACCACCAGGTGGGTTGCCATTGTTGATGATTTTCTCTTTAGATTATGGCAACTTCAGGCCATACTTGCGTACGCTTCCTCATCCAGTACACGCAGAGTCCGCGCCTGATACCGCTCATCACTACCAATCTGCAAAACTCCAAGAGCAAGGACATTCGACGCAGTTGCTGCGAGTTTTTGGAGGTTATTTTGAGCTATTGGCCGGCGTACCCGCTCGAGAGGCACATCACACTGCTGCAGGAATCGGTTAAGCGCGGTATTGGGGATGCAGACTCTGAAGCGAGAGTTATTTCCAGGAAGTAAGTTATGATTAATATTATGGCGCAAGGTAGCAAAGAGATTCATTCATGTGGTTCGTGTGATTTGTAGGGCATTTCGAGGATTTCGCGATCACTTCCCCGAGCAGGCCGAAGCGCTGTTGCAATCACTCGATCCCAGCCACCGCAAGGCCCTGCAGAGTGAGCTTTGTCTCTCCAGCAGTTCGTCCAGCGGGAGTTTGGCGCAGCCGGGGTCGATGAGCTGCCGGCCGGCACGGAAGGCACCGCCGGTGGGCCTTAGCGCAGGTAACTATTACGAACAGTTCCCGAAGGCTCGCTCAACTATTTCCATAATATCTTATAAATATCACTGTACCAATAAACTGATATAATAATTTTTAACTACTTGATCCACGCCAAATGTTGTCTCTATGCGAATTAATGTTGTGCGTTGTATCTTCGCTTTGCTGCTGCTGCTGCTTTTGGCTGGATATACGAAATGTGCAGGTAGTACTGAGAACTTGTACTGCGGCTTGCAACGCGCGCCCTCGTTGCCAAGGACATACAAGCAGAGGAGCGGTATTCCAGTCTTGTCTAGTACGTGTCGAGAGTGTTTACTCTTTGATCCATTCCCGTGTGCACCGATACTATTAATGATTGTTTGCGTACTTTTTACACGATTGCACTTTTGTATTTTATGTTGAAATGAATTTCCTCCGTGATTATTGCTATGAGAAAGTCGTAATACTCCTCTTCTACTGTTTTTTTAGATGCAAATGGACGCAAAGGCTTCCGCAGCAACTCTGCGATTGATTTGCAAGCTGCGCAACGTGCAAAGGCGCGCAATCAGTATTCGGCGATGGCCCGACAGAAGATTGCATCCGGCACAGCTAGCTTACGTGAGTTTCTCGTAGTTTAAAAGAAAATTGGAATAATGTGGTTTGTTTCAAACTGATGAGGTTGACACGTACACACTTACACATAGATGAGATAGGAATGCACATGCATGAATAGTTTATTTTGTCTTTTGCATCAACACTAATCTGGTAATTTTAATTCCATGCCCGATATTTTAATATATCGCAGATGGAGAGACACAACCAGGTAAATACTCAATCAACACACTTGCTTGTAAATGCTTTACACTGCTTTACACAATTTGCATTCTCTTTGTGTCTACCGAGTGTCCCAAGTTAAACTCGAACCTCTGTTTTGTATACATGGTGAATCTTTTTTAAATTAAAATAATATTCATAAAATATTCTGTTTAGTACGCCTGCAAAATTTCATCAAATTCTATCGACAAAAGTTGAAACGCTCGAAGTACCTTAATATCATCTCAAAAGTATATCATTCCATTTAAGAAAATTTTATTTTTTGTACTATCTACTTTATGAAAACACCCAGTATAGTTGAAAATAATTTTAAGTTGTGTGCCTCTCAATTCTACACAACTTTTATTAACATTGTTTTTTTAAATTCACAATATTTCTATACAAAGCAGAGGTTTGAATTTAACTTGGGACACCCGGTACTATTACTTGAATTTAATATTTGCTTTCATTTAGCACGACCGAAGAAGACGGATGTAATCCCGCCGATGACGCCTGAAAGATCTGGCAGAAGTCGCAGTCGTACCTCTGGAGTTTCGCATTCTCAACGTAAGAGTTACACATGTCTGCATTTAGTTAAAGGTGTAGTTAAAGGTTTGATTTAAATTTATAGCAACTAGTCGTTCTGGATCACCGTCCTCGCGGTTGTCCTATCATTTCAATAGGATACACACGACCGATAGCGACAGTCCTCGGCCCAGACGGTTATCCTCTGGCATTCCTAGATCCATCACCGGCTCGCGAGACACTTCAAGGGAAACCTCGCCCACAAGAGGCGGCAGCCTCAGTCGCTTCAGACGCAATAGCGATCGCCCACCGATGAGTCCCGCCTCCAGACCGCCAGTAATGGCGCAACGCATTCTGCAACAAAGTCTCGAGGCGGAAACGGCTTTGGCGGACGCATTTCGGCCCGATCCTAACACAATCGAAACTGACGGCCACCGCATTAACAGTCCGCGACGCATGCGTTCAATCGAGAACCATTCCGACGATTCGGAGACATCCAGTGTGTGTTCGGAGAGATCATTCGATTCGTATCGACGCCCCAGCGATTCGTATTCGTGGAGTGGCTCACAAAATCGTCTCAGCAGTCGCGACTACTGGGAGCCTTGTCATGATATTAACGAAATTATTCAGTTGTGCGCGAGCACCGTGTGGCAGGAGCGTAAAGACGGGCTGGTTTCGCTTGGCTTTTATCTCAAGGACGGTTCTAATTTGACGCCTCGCGAATTGAAAGAAATCACCGATATTTGCACGCGAATGTTTGTCGACTCGCACACGAAGGGCCTAAGCGTGTTTCTGGACACGTTGAACGACCTGATTAAAAAGCACAGTGTGGATCTGCATGATTGGCTCTATATTCTGCTGCATCGAATATTCTTTAAGCTCGGCACTGATTTGCTCGTATCGGCGCAAAACAAACTGCATACGACGCTAGACAATGTTAGAGTGTACTTCCCCATCGAGCTACAGCTGGCGAGCGTGTATAAGATTCTCGTCGATTCCTTTCAAACGCCCAACACGAAGGTGAAGCTAGCTGTTCTAAAATATCTTACGACCATCTATCGCATGCCTGGATCGGGGCAGTTTGGGCGACGACCGCCACATGCCAGTCAGGCGTTGCAGAAGATCATCTCGTTTGTGAGGGATTCCAAGTCGTCGGATATAAGGAATGCCGCAAGGGTAGGTGATCGAGTTTGTTGCTATTTAGTTAGTGTATTTTAACAAGTTTTATTATAGACGTGCATCATTGCAATGTGGAACTGCAACGTGGCCGACGTCACGATAATGTTGAGCGAGTTGCCGAAGGAAATGCAGGACATTGCGTCGGATGTAGTGCGTAATCAGATGCGCAGCGTGAGCAACAATGGCAGTCCGAAGCCAACGTCGCCGCGCACACCGACGCACAATCACGATTTGAACAGTGAGGAGATCTACAAGAGTCTCAAGCGCACAACGGCCGAAATTCAAAACTACAGCTACGAGGCGGGTTCGAAACTGGACAGGGAGCGTGAAGCTACGTCGCATGATTCTGGCATTTCGCAAATGTCGCTTGGCAATGACATCAAGAATGACATTGTCGCCATAGAGGAGCGCATTGAAAGCTTACAGATTCGTTCGACGTATGCGTCACACACGATTAATGGCCTTACCGAGACCGATTCCAACGGTTATGACAAGGAGATTAAAGAGGATGAGGTGGTGCAGGCTGTTCTAGAATATTGCCTAGTCGACAATCCGATGGCAACTGAACAAAAGTGCGCTTTGTTAGAGAAACTAATTACCATTATAAATCAGGGAAAGGTAACGCTGGTAATTGAAAAGTTCAGACAACTGCTCAGAATCCTTGTCGAAACTTTAAATCAAACTGAGATGAAATCCATGGTGGTTGTACTGCGGATATTGGCGGAGATCTTGAAGAAGCCCGAGATGGAGGAGTGTTGGAGTAATTTCATTGAACTGATCACTCTGCGAGTGCTGGATGCAATTTGCAGTGAAAACAGAGAGGTACTTAACCCAGTCACTCCTTAATAGTAATTTATAGCACGCGGCCGCCAACTCATGGTTAGGTTACGAAGTGAAACGCATTGAGGCCCGACGGCGTCATTGTTTTTGAGAGTTTTCCGCAAATTCATGTTACAATTGACAGTGCAATGCAAATAGTACTTCGTTCTAAAGGTGTAGTGTAAGTTTTGTTGGGATGCATAGTGAAACGTAGCAGGAATAAGGTGGCCACGGTAAATT
>JARJDQ010016668.1:0-14467 GCA_030264215.1 Geostiba sp. GC000077 | reverse complement strand
TTGGCTTTTCCCGTGCTCGCTCTATAAGTCGCGCTCGCTCGCTTCGCTCGACTCGCGCTCCCTAAACGCTCGCACGTTAAAAGCCCAATAACGCTACTTGTTGCGTAAAATACTATAACTCGATATACCTGTTAATGTGGTTTAGACATCCTACAGAATTCAACAGGTAAATCTGTTAACATTCGCTCCCTTTTGCTGTGTACTGTGTGATTTAGTTCAGTTCGCTCCTCGTTCCATGTCGTTGCACAAACGCTAGGCGCGAGCAAAAAGTTCTCTACTGTCTACAAGCTTCTTTTTGCAGCTAATCCGGAGTTACTAAAGCTTTTCATAAATGCAGCAGCAGCAAAAAAAAAAGCGAAACTGCAGCGTATCCATGTAATCTGGGCATTATACGCTTAGTGGAAGGTCCCAGCTGAAGGATAATCTCCCTCCAGGAATAGATGCGGGTGAGATGGCGTAGCGTATTCGGTATTCTTATTTTAAAATTGCCTATATATCCACCATCCAGGGTGTTTGTGCGGCCGGGGGCGGCTGGAAACGAACACTTCGGCCGGCGGCCCGCGCCCCGCCCACTGCAAATAGTACTTTACTTCCTGCGAAGATGAAAGGACCTTCTTTGTTTCGGCGCGCACTCGATTTATCTCCTTATCTCAGCGCGCAAAGACCTCTCGGCGTTCGTCGCCTCTCGTGCGCCTCTCGTTACTTTACTTTAGCTGGCAAAAGCTGACGTCCCCCCCAAGGCGATGGGAAATCCGTAAGATCCGTAATTTCATTTCGGTTTCTCAAACGGGTTGTGCTGTGGAAATGGCTGATAGTCATTGCAGACGGTGTGCAAAAAGTTTGCCTGAGCTGTTTGGGTTGCATATAGTCAAATGCAGCATGGGTAGAGAAGAGGTTTGTTACAAAATGGCCGCTCTGTCTATACAGGGATTTTTATTTATCCCCGAACATAGGTCAATGCAGATCTAAAAGTTAAAAAACTAAAAGTTAAAAAACAGATTCGGTGATTGCTCCCAAACCATTGGGGCGATTTGAATTTTCTCTTCGAATTCTTGTTGCCAAAAATAATCCGCCTCGTAAACTGTTTATGTGCGGCCGCGATAAGCACTGTATATCAGCTAAATGCATCTGCTGATCATCACATTGCGTCGAAAGCGAATGTGCTGCGAGCTTAAAAGCATACGTTATGACATGAGGGTATCAGGGTGGAGTTTTATTGCGCTTGTTTTACGACGGCGACATTTCTTATGACATGGCTGCTTATGATGACGAGTGACGCCGAGAAACGGGACAAACCCTAACCTTTTAAGGCTTTTGTGACCTCCCGCCTGCGACTGCCACGTCCACATGCCTTGTCCGCACTCACTTTTGTTGTAAACACTGCTGTAAACGACAAGAACTGCGGCTAATTGGATGGCATGTTTTGCGGCGGCGGCAAGCAGTCCATTCAGCCGTGCGCAGAGTGCAAGCACATTGCAACAACAATGGAAAGCAAATTTGCTGTTCAAAGCGTAATCAACAACTTGTCCAATCTTGGCCAAAACATTATTTACACAATACTTACTCGCAGTTGGATGACAAATATTTGAATCGCGAGGCATTGTTTTAAACGCCACGACTATATACGATTAATACCTGTAGTGCGAATCTGGTGGAGGACCTGATGGAAACACAAAGACTCGGCAAACAAGCAATCCTGGGGCGCCCGTGCAGCAGACAACAGTTCATGGCACATGAATTCAATTTCATCCCCAGTTTCTAATCTTGTTAGACGCATAACAAGAGGAAGAACAAACACGTGTGCTTACCTGCTCCGCACTGCTCGAAAGAAGCAGATCAACTAATACGGAAGTCTGAAGTGGAGCGCGTGATATGCCCGTAATTGAATTAATGAACACTCATCTACTCATCGCAGTAAACATAAAATTCATCCGGTAAATATTTATTTTATTCTGCTTCTGAAGAAGATCTCAGCATTTAATCTGGCATGTAACTGGGTGTTGTTTAACCAGCTACTACTTTGTGTCGTGTGCGCCTTTTTTCCTCGTCTCGTCTAATTCGCGGTCGTTTAGATAGCAAGTTAATACGTTTTGCATCGCGGCGAGCCGGAGCGAGAGCGGAGCGTCGTCCACAAGGGTGACTGAATTAGTTGACGCCGTGACCCGGATAACCAGATTACGGCCGCGCCAACTGAGAATAAACTCTCCGACGGCCTCGCTCTCGCCGAGGTGGAGCAGAGGGTTGCGTTGCCAGCAGTACAGAGCTTTTTCTATCGAACCTAGAACCGCTAGAACCTAGTGGAAGCGTATTGAATGTGTTTTTGCCCACCCCTGTGAATCTCTGAGGCATTCGATCCTGCACCGCATGGATTTCACTTCAATAGTGCCTTTATTCCATATAGATTTAGATTTGGTTCTAGATTTTGAAAATTTTCAAAATTAAAAGCAAAATTTGAACAAAAATTTCTAAAAAACAGCTTTTCTTGTAAGCTGGCCAACAAGTCAATTTTAAAACTAAATGTCAAGTTGTGTAGTCAGTTAATTATTTTAATTTTAATTTCTAATTTTTTAATGTTTGATGGTTATTATGCGTTTTTTTGGATTCTGTTCCCGGCGCCTCCACAATTTTCAATGTGTTAAAAATAATAAATTTAACAATTGTGAAATAAACTATTCTATGTCAAAGGTTGGTGTATGTCATGATGATTCCAGCGATGCTATTATATTTTCAACATATTAAAGAAAAGCACCTGAAGTGTGGAGGCGCCGGGAAACAACTGAGTTTATACGTGCAAGAAAAACGCACGTAGGGAAATATTTATGTGCCACAATAGACTTGTTCAGTGGTATTCCGAAAAAAATATATGTAGTTCTTCGTGAAAAGTTACACTTAGGTGATTTTTCCAAGATTTTTTGAAGCCTCCTAAGTTGTGAAAAAAAATGATTAAAGTTTGAAAATTTACTCGATGAGTCACACTACAAAGCGCTTAGGGGAATTTTGTTTTCACCGAAAACTTGTCTGCTCTTGGGCAGTTCAATATACAGCTATGTATAAACATAAAGTATGTATTACAAAGAAATTGAATCCTAATTTTAATAAAAAATCTCCAAAAAGTCGCATTCATTATAGCTATTCGCATTTTCATTTGTCTCTGAAAAACACCGAATGTCTGAATTTCCATCGCTTAATACCTTGAGCACGCGCTGCTGTTTAGGTTTAGATTCAACCAAAGCCACGAAATAAATGAAAGTATCCTGTTTCACCATTGAAGCTTTAGCTTTGTTAGCCGAAGCGATTTTATTATTCATTACAGGTACGCCGTTTCTTTATCCACTTCTAACGATGATGCAAATAATGCAAATTTCATAAAGGCAAACGCGATACTGTTCCGAACAACTTTGAGCACTCTCCACAGCGATATACGCGCACAATAAATGGTCCGACATCATTTCATATCGAAAATCGATTACCGCAAATATTTTATTACTGCTGGGCCCCTCTCGGAAAGGAAAGAACAGTTCTCCGACTGTCAAAATGAAATTGGACATTCGAGTAATAGGCGTTTCGTGTGTTGGCCTATTTTTAACGACTTTGCCGGCCTCGACAAAAGCACAGCGAAATGATTTACTGTCGCCAATCTGCTTAGAATGCAAACGCAATTATACAAACATCTACCGCCAATATGGAAACTGATTGATTGTGAAAATCGTATTTGCATCTCGGGGGTGCCATGGCGTTAAAAGGCATTTGCACAAATGGTAAACCTAATCGCACATTTATGTTTAATTTCCTACATATTCAACGCCACGTAGGACTTTGGCAATTGCTCGTGATCGTTACGCTACGTGAGCGCTAAATACCCAAAGCGTTTGTTGAATGACACTCATTTCTGGTGCGCAATCCGCGACGCAATCGATAAAAGTCATCAACCATCGTCAAAAATGCACCACAAACGAAATATGTTTGTTCGCTTTGAAAGTGCAAACGAAAACTATTATTAGTTTGCCAACCAAAATGTTTTGCATGCAAATTTATGTAAAAGTGATGGCAAATTAATCCGCCGCATGGAATAAATATTACAGAGGGAAAGCCTGGTGACTTAGATACGGATTATTTATAATGCCTTTCAGCTCAGAAAAGAGCCGTACCTACAATTTGAGTGATTTGGGTGGTTCGCTGTTGATTTCGACGATGCTAATAACCGAATAAAATTAACTATCTGGTCGTGCGCTTTGGCAATGAGTAATTGTAATTTCGACATTAATTCACATCGTGGCACTTTATTCGCCGGAATACATTTGTCAGTCTCGAGGAGGAAAACCCCTATTAGTAAATGTGCAATGATTTATCCAACAGCGCCACACAAACAAGCTCCATTTTATTTTAAAGCACTACAGCACCAGCTTTTTGTGTGCGCTCCTTGTAATTTGCATCTTTGGCAAAAGGACGAAATTAAATTAATTACACATGTATCTGCTGGTATAGGAATATCCACTCTCGGAAATTGGATACTTTATTTTGCGTTTTGCAGCAGGCCCAGCAGGTTTCACCTCATTGCGACCACAATTCGGACAAAACCGTTTAACCTCTTTTTAATGCTTTTGCCAGTGAAAAGTTTCCACGGCTTTTGTCGAGAGCGACGAGCCCCGAGCGCTCCAAATTGAAAACATTGCGATTAAGGTAAATGTTATCGTAAGTCTTACACAATAGGATTATAATTCATATACGACAACGCGCTGGCGAGTCTGGATACTGAATCCTGGATGGGCTGGCAAGAGATATGCGAAACTGCCCGAGGGGGGGGACAAAAAACCTCCGCCCAGCCGGGCCTGGTGAATATAAATTTGCCTACCAATGCAGCGGACGCTTTTAGGTCCCTTTCTTCCCTGCGAAATAAAACGCATATCTACATTTAGTACGAATATTCCCGGGGACTGCCAATGTCTGCTTTTAATCTTTTAAATATCAACATTTCATAATTCCCGACACTTTTATTTTAGTACTCATTTAAACGGACGATAAAATGCAATTGACGTCCATGAAAAATGCACATTTCAGTTTTATGGACATTAATATTTTGCATCGTTCATCCAAATATAATAGACACAAAATGTTTGAGTAACAATCGGTATAGGAATAAATTTCGCACTAAGCATTCGGCGATTTCTGGCTTTCCCGACATATTTCAGTCCGCAATCGTCGAAATTAAAAAGTTTACAACCCTTTATAGAAGCGTCCCGCATAAATTCCGCATGAAAGACAACGGATTGCACAGCGCCGTGCTTTCGATCTAATCACTTTTGCAATATTATTTATGTCCATTTGGTCCTTTTTGCATATGTCTGCATTTATTATTCAATTCGATTAATTGCAATTTATTTCAGATGCTTTTCTTTATGATTGTGAAAATATAATAACCACCATCCTGTAACATAAACAGTTTTATTTGATAGTTGTAAATTTATGAGATAAAGCGCATTTAAAATTGTGGAGGCACCGGGAAAAGAATGTGCAAAAAATTATAATTGCTAACAAACATTAAAGAATTGCAATTAAAAATTAAAATAAACTTTATGCGCTCTAACCCTCCTTGAAATAATTAAATGAATACTACATGACATCCGTGGTAAAGTTGACGTGTTGGCAAAGCTGTTTGGCAAGCCTGCGCGAAATATTTGTTTAGAATTACTCTTCGCACTGCAAATAAACAATTGTCGCTGTAATTTAATTAAAAATAATACCACACTTTGCGCCGCTGACGCAATTTTTGTTTTTCACCATTGCAATTGCGAGCTCGGTGTGTATTTCAAATATAAAAGCAACGGGCTAAGCCCGTAGGCGACGAAAACTAATTTGTATGAAAGATAAATAATCAAAACGTAGCGAAATAAAAATAAATAATATTCTAGATATTGTTGATTACGTTGGGCAATAATTTTGGAAAACACCAGTCGATAAATCACTACTACATATTACAGAGTAGGACTAAAATTTTCAACAAAGAAAAATGTATACTTTTAGCTTAAAATTCAATTTCGAACTTTTTCCGTTTCAATTCATATTTGTCCCCTTATATGATTTGTTTAAGAATGTGAGCTTTTGGTGTAAATCCGATTCTGGTCATGTCGAATTTTTGCGCACATGTGTGGGGAGCGTTCGGTTATAATTTACGCAAAGCTGGAACAAGTTGTTGTTCGCTGGCCGCTGGGCCGAATCACTGGCTGGTGCGCTATGGAGTGCATCATAATGCGGTTGCCGGATATTAACAACACAACACTGGATTGCACGCATTGCATGCAAATTGTATGTGCCATTGATTAACAGTTAATTTATGGTTAACGAAACGGCAATACATATAATTGACGGCGCCGCGGGAACGCGCCAAGCGGTGATATATTTAAACGCGCATGTGATGCAAATTACGCACAAACAATGCACAATGACAAATTTCGCATTTTCACTTAGCATATGTTACTTTTTATCGAAATACTGCACAATGTGCATATTTTCATTTTGGGATGATAAATTGGCATAAGTGTTTTTTTTTTCTGCTCTAGGTACACATTATACTATAATATTATAATATATGATTTGATATACTAAAAGTCTACAAAAATGTGAGCATGCAAAATGCATTTTTTTCTTGCACAAAGTTTTAAATGGAGGAAAACATCTCACGGCGCCTCCACCAATATCTTACGGACCGTGTTTTTGGTGATATATTTGTTGATTGCGTAATGAATTTATTAAATGTTTGAACATACAATAGCATCTATGGAAAGAGTATGAAATTTTCCAACTTCCAGGATGAAAATTTTATTTCATAATTATGTAAGTTTATGAGTTATTGCTCATTGAAAATGTCCATTTATTTTTTCAAAATAAATTTTTGTTGTTCTTGCCATTGAGAGGTATGTATTTGACTGTTGTTGCATCTTATATGCACTGTAAATATATCAAATGAAAGGAAATTTCACACTCTTTCTAATGATGCTAATTTCATAATTGTGGTAGTTCCCATTTCTGAGTTATTGGGTGTTTAGTAAAACATATCGTTGTTGAAAAAAAAAATCTAAAAGAAGCAATATCTTGAACACCAAGACCAAACTGCCTTAGTTAGTTCTGCCATACACCTATTTCTTGCATATATCTACCGACCTATATACCGACCTTGCGGTTTTTCCGCCACTTATAATATAATATTTTAGATATTTCAACTTTCAAGAGATGTACTTATATAAATGAAAAGTAAACTAATTCAACCAAATGAAATTTTAAAATATCCTCTCTATGCATTTTAAAAGGAAACAGGTTTTTTATCGATGCACATGAAGATGAAGGCATCGAAGATTTGCACTTGACAATTTTGCTTTTACCTCTTTAAATTTGTTCGCGAACATAAATTGAAAGCAAACTTGAAAATTGAGTTATTATGTGCGCGCAGTGAGTTGGAAGGAAATGAAATGAAAAAGTGTTTGCGGGGGGTGAAAGTCTCGCCGGGATAAACGTTGCGCACTACAAATATACAAACACTTTCTAGTCTCTATCGGCGCATTTATATGCAAATAATGCCAAACAAGCGGCACGAGCATGTTGTATAGTATGAGCGGCAAGACGACGGCGACGGTGGAAAATTATGATGAAAAGTAAGTGCTTGATCATTCTGCATTCAACAGACTTTAGTACTTTACCCTCGACGCATCGATTAGTGTTTTTGTATGAGTTCATAATTTGAATGATGACTACGTGAAAATTGGCCTGAGGTAAAAACGCCAAATGTGTCAGTTGATGAGAATGAAGTTATTTGAATTCATTGCAGCTATAGGGTAAAGTTGTCATTGTCGTACCTAAATTAGAGAACAGGTAACAAAAATTGCAAAAAATGTTTTACACTTTAAAAAGCAGTTGGTACGAGCTAGGCAACCTTTCCCTGTCGATGCGTTGTTTTTTTTATTCATCATTTGCGCCCGAACATAGTAACATCAATATGACAAACGGGTAATCTTCCTGCGATATACAAACGTGCGCCCCATGAATATTTCAGAGTGGTCAGCCAGACATCCTCCCACACCGATCCCACCGATCGTTAGATAGCGCTAGACGGAGGCATGATTGATTGATTACGAATGGGTCACGAAAGCGCCTAACAGACCGTTTTATATAAATAAGAAGTTGATTCGGGTCGATTTCGCGTTTCTGCTCCGCATCTCATGCAGGTAACCACCGCCTGCCGCACTTGAGTGAAGGGGTGTGCAAAAATGGTGAAAGCCTTAACCACGTTGACGTGCCTCGGGGGTGAGGGGCGTGGCTTCCGATAGCAAATGCGAGTATGAAAGTCGATCGTTTTGCTGTGTAATAAATTGCTTCCTTAATTCCATACTTTGCCCTAACCAACATCGACACATCGTGCCTCTCGTAAATCGGAGGCACGAAAGAATCTTCAGGCGGTTTTTTTTTTTGCCCCTTTCGCCCTCCACCCCCCCTGGCGCTCAATTCACACCGCTGAGCGACTGCGATTTTTTCCTTCTTGCGTGCGCTTATTTCGGGGGCGTTCGATGCGCCCAAAATTGGAAACCTAACTCCCATTAGAAAAGCAATTTACCGACAATGAAATGCACGTCAGATCTAAGTCCTTGGTGGCAGAACGTTTCTTAAATGCAAATATCGCCCGTGCAGAGCTTTTGAATGGCAATGTGGTGTAATAGAAGGCGCTGAAGATCCAGCCCCATTCGGGGAAACATTTCTTAATGGAGTGTTTTGCAACTGTGCTCGGAGAAGATGCGCATAAAAAGGGATTGCACTTTAATTCCCTCCAACACGCGGATTTCCTGTTCGTGCAAGCTTTTAGTGCCCAACGATATGATATTTGTTTTTCAGTATTAATCATGACGATGTTGCTAATACTTGGTCCTTGTTACAATTTACTTAAATTGATTCTGATTGTCATTTGGCTTTGGTTGGCGTAAACTTTTCTAACAATGGACGAAAAACAATAATTACGATTTTAACTAAATCGACAAACTTTTGTCGAAGGCTATTACTGAGCAGAAATTTCCCAGGCGCTAGTGGATCATCTCGGTATCGGAATTGGGAAACTTTTGAGTAATGTAGCGCACAATTTCTTAACGCTACTTGCCGCCACGACGCTGGCCGTTTTTCAGTAATGCGCGTGCTGACGGCAGCCCATATACGAACGATACAGCCCTCCACTTCCACTTCTAATTAGATTTTGCACGCCTTGCTGGAGTTCTTCCTTCCCGCATCAAGTCGAGCTAACTATTGCCGGTAAACTTGCTCCCATACTTTTTATACATTTCTCGGCGAAATTAGATTTTGCTAAAAACAATAAACTCTTCAATTGAAGTTACTTTTGCTGTACGTTGATATTAATTGAATACAGGTGGGGTGAGTATTGATTTTGGAAAAGTAGGTTCCCATACTGATAAAGTTTGAGATTTTACTTACTGACATACTAAAGAAACAAAAAATGGAGAAACTCAGTTGGGACTCGGCGCCTCCACCAACATTTTCATTTACGGAACGTGTTTTTGGTGATATATTAGTTGATTACTAAATGAATTCTTTAACATTTTCAAAATATAATAGCATTACTGGAAAGGGCATGAACTCAGCCAACTTTCATGCTGAAAATTTTATTTAAGAATGGTGTAAATTTACAGGGTCTTCATAAATGTCTGATTACCACGTGATCAAATTTTGCATTTCGCGCCCAGCAGCAGTTGGCTATAATTTAAAAATATATCCCCAGATAAGTAACTAGCAAGGGAGTCAGTGGATATTGACATATTTTAAATTTCCCACCTTACAAAGTTACCAAGAAGTAACCAAATACACAGGGTCCCCAACCTGAGAACGAAAAAATTTGAGCGGGTATTCAAAATTTGATCACGTGGTAATCAGACATTTATGAAGACCCTGTATTTGATATCGCACATTGAAATTTGCTATTTGCTTTTTTTAATAAAATTTTGTTGTTTGGCTTTGGGCTGAATGCATGTTATTGCACCTTCATAGTACAATATATCAAATTAAAGGAAATTTCATCCTCTTCCGTATGATGCTATTTTCATAATTGTGGTTTTTCTCATCTTTTAATTATTGGACGTTTAGTCAAAAAAATCACGTTGCCATCAATAAACTACAAAAAAATTGAATTACTTCCACCAAACACCTATTTTTTGCGTATATCTCCTCCATTAGTAGTAAGACTTTATGCAGTGTGCGAGTTGGAGTTGGAAGGATCGAAGTATCCGGCCTGAAAGGCTTTGCGGCGGATTACATTCAATTTTCCTGACAAATTGATGAGATTTGTGCGTCTTATACCTTTTTGTTATCGCCGCGCCGCAACAAAAGTAATTCGCTGGATGAGAAGTAACGAGAAAAATTTTCCGACTCCCTCCCCCAAGGAGCAATTACGCAACGAGACTGAATGCAGGAGAGTAGAAGTGGGGGAGGTAAGTAACAAAATCTCAACGGACGCAACGCATGCCAGGGATGAGAGAGCACACTTTTGGACCGCCTCCGGCGAGCTGCATGTGTGCGGCCATTAGGGGCTGTTAGTGAAGAAGGTGCCAAGACAAGTAAAAAGCGCAACGAGCGAGATTGGCCCACCCACAAAGGTCGAGTGATCATAAAAACGTGTCGAAAACTCGTAAATATTCCCGCTGCGACGGCGTTTTCGCAGCGCTCCATCATAACCTGCGACAGTGTATCCGGCTCGGCGATAAACGCATTGGCGCCCAGCCACCCTCCCTCTCGAAAAAAGGGGTGCACCATCACATCGGCAGCCGCCAATCGATATTCAATCTAGTTTCGGACGCGCGCGCGAAAAAGTTGTATTGCCCCGAAGGCGTTTTGCTTATCGCCTATTTCGTGTTGCTTTCTTCGGGGCGTAATTAAATTTATGCATAAATCTGCTCGCGTCGAGCGAATCTGCGACTGGGGTGGAAGAAGCCACGCAGTCAGCGCAAGGCAACGCGTGTCGATTTGATTTTGATGGCGAGGGTAAACCCGAAAATTACACACATTCAATGCGCGCCGCGGCGCAGTGGGAATAAGTTGATTCGCACAATAAATACAATCCACGACAGGCGGTGCGAAACCCTCGCCTATTTCGCACACGGTTAACGTCGGGCGCGAAAACGCGATGACGGAATTAAATCGCATAATCAACAGATGTCAGGCGCGCGCACTCGAGCACCTTCACGTGCGACGCAAGCCCCAAACGAGATTTCTGATTGAAAACTAAATTATATATTCATTAAGTCAAACTCGGTGCTAAGTATACTAGTACAGCAAAAATTGGTGTTTGGTAATTCCAACTAAGATGGGATTTAAGTTTTTTAGGAGTGTCAAATGTAACTCAGTCGTCGTCCAGCGCCTCCACAAACACAAATGTACCCAGAAGTTTAAGAGTTTAAGAGTTTTTTTTCTAACAACGTAATTTTCTTGACTTAACGCCCATTAACTCAATAATGAGAAGAACCACAATTATAAAATATGCATCATTGGAAAGAGCGTGAAATTTCCTTTAGTTTGATATATTTTACAGTGCATTAAGCAAAAATTAAAAAATATATATTTTAAAAAAATTGCCAATTTTCAATGAGCAATAACTAATAAACTTACATAATTATGAAATAAAATTTTCATCGGGATAAGTTGGTAAATTTCATGCCCTTTCCATAAATGCTATTGCATGTTCAAAAAGTAAACAAATTAATTATGTAATCAACGAATGTATCACCATAAGCACATTTGTGGAGGCGCCGGGCGACAACTGAGTTTCTCTTTTTTTGAAACTCCGTGCAAGAAAGATTACATTTGCGTACTTAGTTTTATAAACTTCAATATCAAGAAGATACCATGGAGATGACCCCATCATTGTAGTAATACCATACCGCCACCTACTGCCCTATTGTACGCAGTAAAAAGTTCAAGTGAATTACTTTCACTGTCAGTCGCAGGTGGGAACAGTAAAATTAATTGGCACTCACCTTCGAAAGTCTCTACTCCAACAAGCATAAATTACTGGATTCATGCTCGAGTTGATCCAGCCGAGCCACGTGACGATGGCGAGGACGATCTCCTCGTGCCAAATGCACTCGATGCAGAAGCCGCTGAGCAGATTGACGACGAAGAACGGCAGCCAGCAGACGATAAAGACGCCCATGACGATGCCGAGCGTCTTCGCCGCCTTCTTCTCCTTGGCGAACTTGGCCAGCTTGCGGCTGAGCGAAAAGTTTTTGTTGTGCGGGCCGAGGCGGGTGGACGCCATGCGCGCGAGCCCATTGTTGGCCAACGCCGTCAGCGGCTCGTCCTCCTGCGCGTACAGTCGCGACTCGTTGTTGCAGGCGCCGCCGCGATGAATCCGCAGCGTCAGCTCCAAATTGCCAGCGCCAAGCAGCACCTGCTTGGTGCCCAGCCGCAGCGACTTGGTCTGCTCGACGGCGGCGCGATAGATCCGATAGTAGGTGAAGACCATCACGAACAGCGGCAGGTAGAAGGAGATGGTGGAGGAGAATATCAGATAGCCGAGGTGCTCCGTGAAGGGGCACTTGTACGCCGGTATCGGCTCGGTGCGGACGGCGCGCCACCACGCGATCGCTGGGAAGGAGATCGCCGACGAGCACACCCAGACGGCGGCGATGAGGAGGGCGGCGCGTATCCGCGTCATTCGCATCGGGTAGGTGATGGGGTCGGTGATCGCCCAGTACCGGTCGAGGCTGATCACGCACAGATTGAGGATGGACGCCGTGCTGAAGAGCACGTCCAGCGAACGCCAGATGTCGCACCAATCCGGCCCGAAGAACCACGTGTGCTCGAGCACCTCGTAGAGCGCGCTGAAGGGCATCACCACCAAGCCGACGAGGCAGTCGGCGGTCGCCAGCGAGGTGATGAAGTAGTTCGTCGCCGTGTGCAGGTAGCGCTCGCGCACCACCGCCATGATCACCAGCATGTTGCCGAAGACGGTCGCCATGGAAAAGGCCAGCAGCAGGGACACCACCACGGCGCGGTCTTGCACCAGCGTGCTCCAGTGCTCCCACGCGTCCCGCTCCGGATTCGAGATGTTCGTCCAGTTCGGCTCCAGGCTGCCGTTCACCTCCAACCCGGGGAAGTAGTACAATTCGGTGGCGTTCATGTTGATTGTTGGTTGCGCAGCATTCTTGCTGGAATCAAAAGAGCAAACAATCTTAGCAACTACTCTATCATCTTGCAAAGCTGGGAGAGCTGGGAGTGCGCAGTGGCTTATTGTGAAAGCTCTTTATGATGACATTGTCGAGTTGATGACTTAGTCTAGTCCTCTAGTGAATGAGGGGTGCCGTGACGTGTATTTAGTGGTGCTTATAAGATTAAGGAGGTGTTTTTAAAGTACACACTTCAACCCGCTTTTGTCTCTTAGTAATTTGCATGGCTTATAGAATAATTTGAATTTTAATAGGAAAAGTGCCATGCAATGCAATGTCAAGTTCAAACTGTTTTACAAGTCTTCTGTCATAAAACAATGACCATAAACTAAAAACTTAATGCATTATCTAGAAATACTCGCTATAAATTTAAAAACTTCAATAATAACGGAATTCCTCTGTGGATTTTATAGATGAAACACGGCAATAAAATTTCTTTTTTAAATGAACGAAAAACATAAAATGGAACATATAAGTATGTTTAACGTAATTTTTAAAACTTGAATACCAATAAAACTTTATTAAATCCTAAATTAATACGTGTAATGGTCGTTCCTATGTTTCAATTAATAAAGTGTTTATCTTCATTTAAAAACCGTCAGCATTGGATGGTGGACTCTTATTTTCCGTACGCGCCATCCTTTTTAAAATTCATTTAAGGATTCTGAGCCAAGAAGACTCTCTTTAAGTCTCTATTTGAGATGCACCCCGTCCCATCCCTCTCAGGGCACAGGAAGTGTCGTATAAGTCTCTTTAACGGATCATTCCTTTATATTCTCCGAACCTGTGCTCTTTTTCAGTATGTTACCTTATTCTAATAAGCAAGAAGACGAACTTTAAGAAGCATCATGTTCTACGCTATTTAGTACCCTGGAAGTACCTTAAAATTCCCTTTGAAATCTATTCCAATTATTTCGATATTTTGACCACATTCGCCGGAAATATATATATATATATATATTCTGAACGCGTGCTCCTATTTCCAGAAACCTAACGAATTCGGATAGCCAAGAAGACGCTCTTCAAGGTGCACCAGGTCCCGATCCCCTCAGCGCTAGGGAAGTGCCTCAAAAATACATTCAAAAATGTTGATATTTTTTTCTTCATTTTGACGACATGCGACGGAAAATCCTTCACATTGTCCGAACGCGTGTTCCTTTTTTAACTTTATTTGCTGATTTGGATAGCCAAGAAGACGCTCTTCAAGATGCACCAGGTCCCGATCCCCTCAGGGCTAGGGAAGTACCTCAAAAATACAT
>JARJDQ010016665.1:0-12320 GCA_030264215.1 Geostiba sp. GC000077 | reverse complement strand
ACTTTGCGACGAGGGGCGAGGCCAGACGAGCGAGATGACGCGAACGCTACCGCTAACGAGTAAGGAGAGACGCGATACATAACAGCCAGCCTGCTGATTCCGCAGGCGAGCGAGCGAGATGCAGCGACACGACGCCCTAATGTCAGACTGCTCGCGGAACAGATTCTAGGTTAGACGTATGGTTGTTTGTTTATGCATGATGTAATGTTTGTATATAACGGCCACTCTGTACTTACACGAGCGAGAGTGAGAGGAGAGTGAGACACGCACTGTCTGCGTCTAACCTGTGTAAAGAAACGGAGGTTTGGGTTTGTTTGACCATCATCTCTTCCACAAATAATGAATCTGACAGGTCGTGAATCTGGTCAAAGAATCGAATCAATGAATGCGTGACAGCGACGACAGCGTGATTGCGTGAGAAATGAGCATGACAATGCGAAATTAGCACGATCCGGTTGCAGCATAAGGTGCTCTACATATATATTGAAAACAATAAAATGCGATAAATTGAATTTTGTTCGTTTCAGCTTCGTCTCTTCGATAAAATCGACAAAAAGTCAAGATGCGTGCAGCCTTCGTGCAAGTAAACAGTGTGCCAACCAGAGTCACTTGCTGGGGCAAATGGATTGAGGAATCTTTTAATGAAGGTGATTGCAAAGACATAGTCCTTTTGATTGCTGGCAATCCAGGCATCACTGGATTCTATGAACGTTTCTTGGAGACTATTCATCAGCGAACTGGGTACAATGTATGGGCTTTGAGTCATGCTGGTCATGAAACTCCAGAGAAGCATTCACTGTTGCAGATGCCACAGTTGCATGAACAACCCTATTTGTACAATTTAAAAGGTCAATTTGACCATAAGGTACTTCATTTGTTCACTGATGCCGGAACAAATACATAAAACACATTTTATTCTAGATTGCATTCATTAAGGCGTTTGTACCTCGTGATTGCCGTCTGCACTTAATCGGCCATTCCATTGGTGCATACATGTGCACCAACCTGCTGAACGACCAAATCTTGCAGCCGCAAATCCAGAAGGCATACCTGCTCTTTCCTACCATCGAGCGCATGGCCATCTCGCCGAACGGCCGCTTCTACGTGGGCATCGTGCAACGAATTCAAACAATCCTTCTGATGCTGGCGCTTATCTTCGCTCTATTCCCTGATGCATTCCGCTTGGCGCTGGCCAAGATGGTGATGTACTTACGCAGCACGGATAGTTTCTTCGCCGCACCGGTGGTCACGCTGACATCACCGAAAATCGCGCGGTTGGTGATGTTCCTCGCTGATGACGAGATGACCACCGTGACGCAACGCAATGATGCACTGATCAGCGCACATAAAGACAAAATACTTGCGTACTACGGCCAGACGGATGGTTGGGCGCCCATCCAATACTGTGAGGACCTCCGCAGGGACATACCTGGTGTGCAGGTGGAAATAGCACCAAAATACTTCGATCACGCCTACGTTATGAAGCACAGTCGTGAGGTGGGTGACGTCGTCTCTGATTGGCTAATGACGGAGTGATAGGCAAGCGCACTTTATTTTATTGCACCTAAATTGTAATGATTGTGATGATTTGGTGATCAAATTTTTGGTAAGCCATAGATTTAGACATTTATTTTTGAATAAAGAGAAAAATTTCAAAATTACAATAAAGCTTTGATCTCTATTGAATTCTCTTTCCATTGGGCATCATTTCAACACGCTCTCTCTGATTCACCCCATTAGGAATAACGTTATAGCTCGTGAAGGATTGCGATGACTGTAATGGAACTGACCTAATTGGAGATGATTCTTTGTAGTACTCGTATGGAGTTGCTGCATGATCTACATGATAATATGTATTGTCGGTGGTTTCATGCGATATTTGCTTATAATCAGTATCATCGTTTGGCTGCAACCACCACACTAGGAAGACAACTGCTCCAGCAACTATGGCCAAAATAAGTGCTGGGATGACGAAGTTCTTGAAAGTTTTGTACCTTTGCAGATATTGAACAATGTAAAGAAATTTCGATAAAATTTTCATTATGATCATGGGCATCAGCCCAAACAAACCCATTCCACGAAATGTTTCAATTAATCCTTCGCCACCCTGGTTGTAATTCTCAGCGCCATAGTTATTTCTATAAGCATTGTTTCCATAATTGCTGTTGTCGCTTTGATAATCTTTGGTGAACTCCAGCTTTCCGAAAATGACCTCTATAATCTTCGGAAATGCTTTCTCTAGTTTTGTTATAATTTTGTCCAGAATTTTATCAAATATCTTGTCGAGTAAGTCTGCCTTCTTTTCATCTTTCTTGAATTTAATTTTCAACCCTTTTCCTTTATCATATCTGTCAGCATCGTTGTAATCATGGTAGTTATAGTAAGCATCATTATAATCATTGCTTCGGAGTTTGGGTGAGAGTAGAGGAGGAAGTGGTGCAATCGGTCGATGTTGCCGCAGGCGTTGTTGGTTCATCCGGTGATCTGAAATGACAATGGTTTGTTATCGAAAGAGTAATGCCCATTGGCCGCGTACCTAACTGTTCTCTTACTCCCGCGATTTTTGCGTTGATATCATCGAAGACATGGGGAATATTTATATTTACTGGATCTGAATCTGAAGGCATGCTGATGTCCTCGTGAACACTTAACAACTCTCCAAGAAATGCACCCAAAGCGTTGAGGACATCTTCATTGCGGTGTATGGCGGCGTGGACATCAACACCACGGCGTTTTCTATAGGAACCTTCGTAGTTCCTAACGACTGGTGCGCTCTGATAATTTCCTTGCGGTGGTTGAGGCTCTAGCGATGGTGATACATAAGGAACGGGGGAATGGAGCTGAGGTGGTAATTGAGGAGCAGGATGTGTGTGGACATTGACCTCATGAGCTAAATGTTGTGGACTTGTGGCCGCTGGTTGAGCTGGGGCTTCATAGGTTTCGACACGTGAGGCTTGGTAAACATCACCTTGTGACGGAGCACCTCCATATGGTGTTTCTTGCAATGTGTTAACTACACCCTTTAGTTCGTTTATCTGCTTGTTGAGATTGTAGACCGTCGCCATATCTTCTGGCCGTTGCACATATTCCGGTTGATTAAAATTATTGATGACCGCTTGCAAATCGTATATTTGATTCTTTAGGTCTGCAATAGAAGGTGGGCCATTCGCATTAATTGTTGGCTGATTTTGATAAGATTGAGCCGCACCTGGCGTACCAGGATTTGGATGTGCGTTGTAAGGGCCACCAGGAGACGTCTCCTCTTGCGCAGGAAAAAACTGCTTGTAGTTAGCTGCATTAGATTCCTGATAAGGCCCTAATCCTGAACCATAAGCAGGACCTTGAGGTCTTGTACTATACGACGAACCGTAATGAGAATTTCCACCATTAAAATATTTTGAATTTTCATAGGCTCCAGCATTTCCATGATAACTAGAGGAGTAAGCCGGAGATCCCTGATAGTTGTCAAAACTTATCGGTGTACCGAATTGGTTCGTCGGTGCGCCATAGAAATGTTCATAATTTTCGAAATTGTTAGTATATTTGTTGGGTCCATAAGCAAAGCCATTTTTGTTACCGGATCCTTGTGCTCCACTGCTGTACTGTCCAAATTCCTCAGGACCATAATTACCTGCACCATTTATTCCGTAATATCCACTTCCTGTGCCACCTGATGTTATATGCCAATGTGGACCGTTGTTCTCACCATATCCATGTCCACTGCCATGGTTATTAAGATTACTTTCCAAGTCTCCAGAATTGACCACAAAATAATTCCCAGCATCTTCATAATCATCACCACCTCCTGTTGTGCTACCATTCTTCATAGCCATAATACGTCTCCTCAATGCTTTTATTTGCGCTTGCGTTAGTTTCCTTCTTCTGTGATGAGTCCCGCCACCGGATCCACCATTTGCATTGATCAACTTCTCCAATGTAATATCCAAATTACCATTCTTTTCTGCGAGATCATCAAATAAATCATCTTCCTCATCAGTACTAAAGCTCTTTATTGTTTTCTGAAGCGATTTTAGTTGCTCTAGGACCTCATCATCGTCCAGACTCTTGCTCTCCGATTGTTGGTGTTTCTTTTTCAACAGTTTTACTAGTAAGCGCTTCAATTCCGCATTACTATCTACGTCAATAATATCGGACTTGCTCTGTGCAGAGTGACCAGAACCAGAAGTCATCAGCATCTCAAGATTTTTCAATTTTTCTTCCAACTGATGCTTCTTTTTGCTCTTCATTTGCTTTTCCAGGTTGAGAAGTCTACGCTCTAACTCGTCATCCGAGTCGGAATCCAGAGATTTCAGAAGCGATTGCACAGACGAGGTAGACTTTTCAGGGGCGAGCAAAGTTAACAACGCATCCAATTCTTCATCAGCAGATCGTTCCGTTGACCCAGTTGATCTGCTTTGCATCACTCTGCCTGCTGCTTGTGGTCGTATTGGCATAGATCCATTTAAAGAACTTGATGAAACTCTTGGAAATAGTGACGGTCTCATGCCCACAACTTCAGAATTACCTTCGAGCTTCTGAGAACTGTGTTGGATTTCTAACAACTTCTTTTCCAACAAACTAAGTTCCTTCATCATCTGGGTCATATCTTGGTCTTTCGATGGTCGAGATGATCCGGTCATGGTGGTAGAAACTGGTGTTTTGGATGCTTTCATATCCACTAGTACACCTTGTAATAGTTGTTTCAGATTATTAATTTCGGCTTCTTGCTTCTCCAATTTGTCTTCGATTCGATCCGAAGATTTTAATTTGTGATCATCCTCTGTGTGTTTTGAATTTTTGGAACTTTCAAGTTGTCTTTCGATTTTGTGAATTTCAGCCTTCAAACTTTCCAGTTCTACGTTATTTTTCGGGCTTTTTACATCTGTATTTGGAAGATTTTGAGCGGAATTCTCTAGAGTTTTCAGAATGTACCTCTGATCTTTAATAACATTCACAAGGTCTTTAAGTTTTGCAACTTCCTGCCTTAATTCAGTGGCATCATTCGCACCATCTAGCTGTTTTACTTCTAGTGGCGATTCGAGGAGATGGTATTTCTCCATACACTTGCGTTTTTCCTTATTCAGCGTAATTTTGATTAGATTCTCGATAAATGCGTCATCATCTTCGATGAAATTTGTTTGGGCAGCATCTCGTTTAAGACGTCTTAGCAACAAATTACATTCGCGTTCTGTAAATTTAAAACATTGAATATTTCCAATATTAAGGATGTTCGATAATGATATTAGGTACAAGGTTGAGGCTATTGCCCTTTTACCTTCTCTATTAAATGATCTGGCGTTTGTACTAACAATTATGGCACAAACAATTAATACGGCACATGGAACTGCATAGATTTTCGAATCCATTATTAAAAGTAACTTAATTCTCAATTCAAACAAATTGAGAATTAAACTATAGTTGTCGATGTCATCGTTACGAACTAACTAAATCGACAATGCCCTGTCCTCTTTGCATCAATAATGTGTCAACAAAGCAGTTTTCGTGTTTGCGAGCTGGCATGCATCGTAGTTCAATGAATTGCAAATGCAAGCTATTCACAATTACATTAAAATGACCCAAATAATAAATATGGCACGATGTGTTTGGACATGTAAAATATGTCCAACCAGCACAACACGAAGCGAATGAAGATATTACCTATTAATAAATGAACATATAAAAGTATGAGAATTGGCATTTATCGGGAGCTAGTGCGCTCGCGCCAATAGCATCGTCACAACGTGACGATGACGACCGCCTCCAGCCGCCAAGACTCCGCGTGCGGTCGGTGCACGTCGGGCGAGGGCGCGCGCGCGCGCGTCACTGCAGCCGAAGGCCGATATCGACGCACGACCCATTGTGTGACGCTCCCCCGTATCCCCGTTGGTGGCGGCGGTGCGCTTGCCGCCGGAGCCTGCAGAGCGCGCTGCCACCATCACCGAGCGCTGTGCGTGCGCGCGCTACCATGCTCCGCACTCGAGAGCGGACGTACGGCCGCCGACCGCCGGCCGGGCGTTACTGAAATACTGACACAGCGAGTGAGCGAGAATCTAGGTGAATGTGGTGAATGGTGAATAGCACCCTGCAGCAAGTTATAGAAATGAAAATTCAGGTGAAGAGCAATATCTAGTTTAAATTTACCATTATAGAACTTAAATTGTATTCAACAACGTGTCAAAATCGGCTCATTTTGATCCGGCCTTTCCCAATTTATACAAAACGAAGGTGTGCGAGATAAAAGTGGTTCGTTTCTAATAATTGGGATTGGTTGCGTACGTGTACAGTAGGGCCTCTCCCCCGGACCCCCAGCGCCAGCTTGCCGTCTCCCTCGGCGGACCGCGACTTACGTCCGGCTGGCATCCGATCAGCAGCGCGCCGCCGATAGACGTTCGCACGCCGTCGTCGGGTACGCGATCCGGCCTGGCGCAACCGTCAACCGCCACAGCGCGCCCCACAGCCGTGTGTGTGCAACCGCGCGTCGCCAGCGACGTCCTCAAGCGCCCGCCAGCGTTGAGGAGCGCGTCCGCGTCTGTGCCCGGCGCCGCCACCACCGGTGCGATCACCAACCCGACCGCAGTAGCCGTGCTACGGGCCGCGAGCCATCGTTGGCGCAAGTATGGCCGTCCGCCCGCCTCACCGAAACGACCGACCCAGTTGAGTGTGCGTCCTGTCCTATTACGCGCCCGTCGTGCTAGTGCCTAAGTCAACATGCCCCAGGAAGCGCCCCATCCATTCGATCGCATCTCATCACACACCAGATGCGCCCCGAATAATACCATTCTCTCCCAAGAAGGGTGCAACTCCTGCGAGTAGGTGGGACGCCATTTTGGCTCCGCGCGCGATCAGCGGATCGTTTGTGCGGAGCGCGGAGCGAAAGCCCAGCTGCTCGAGAGATGCTCCAAATTACTCTCAATCATAATCTGCAACTTCTTCAGTAGATTTGCTCGCGCGCGATGTCGCGCTTGTGCAAATGTGCGTGCACGTGTGTGTGTGTCCGTGTGAGAGAGTGTGTGCATGTGCTTTCCCAAAGGGTTTGCTTCCGCAGGCCAGGCGCTAATGTAAAACGGTTTCATAAAAAATGGGTCAACCAATGAAAAAAAGTTGAGTTTGTGATACAGTGCAGATGCAAAGTGAATGTTTGTGTGGATATACACAACAGTGTGGGCTAGGCATCCAGTAGGCCGCTTCACAATATCCGAGGCACCTCCACCCATTCGGACTAGATGAGCACCAACAAAAATGATACATTACATTATGCAATATGATTAGTTACTCGTCTTTAGTCGCTGTTGTGCAGTGTTTGATCATCAATCAAGCACTACTGCATCATAATATGAATTTTAACAAATATTGATTTTTGTTACATCTCGGAAGGACTCTGAAGGAAGTGCAACATGTTCTCAGAAATATTTGAACTTATAGGCGTTAGTCTAGTTCCTTGAAAAAGCCATAATTTAAACAAAGTGTAAAGTTAGATTTTTAGGTGAAAAGTGAAAAAAAAAACTCTTCTGGAATACATGCATGTTTTACCGTTGTTTTTAGATGTCAAAACAAAATTGCATCTGCTAAAAGAATATTCGGCGAACTAACTTCATTTATTGCTAAATAAATGAATTAATCAAGGGAGTGCAAGTTATCCATTGACACATAAATGTTATATTTTATTAGTGAAGTTTGGTTTCCACCTCATGCATGTTGCAGTAATTGTAATTGTTATGTGTAAAATTTTTTATTTTCGGATCTTCACAGTCATGCTTGAAAATCGCGAAATTTTAATATTTCCAATTTCACTTTAAATTTACTCCACCAAAACTTCCACGCCACAACAAATTCTGTTCTGCTACAATTTAATCGCTTACATTAAATTATAAAAGAATTAAGAATTAAGAGGTCGTAATGGCGTGAAGGGCAGGAACCTTAAGAAGCTTGAAGGGCAACGTAAACACAGGACGCACGTTCAACGATTCGCGACTCGCATTGCATCTACCTGGAAAAGTAAACCAAGTGCATTTTCAGGAGTTGGTTACCAAGGATTTACTGCAGGACCGCATAGGACCGCTCTTCGAGCTGCACTGACGATTGTTGGGACTAATTACTAAATTTCGTTTTCGTGAAAAGCACACATAAATATATAGTGTTGTGGACAGTCCGTATTCGGAACGTGAACGCAGTGCGCAGGTGAGTCTCTAATGCGTCATATTTGATAGCACCCTTTCAATTGATATAATCTTGAGTCAAATTCTGAGGAATTACATGTTATTACCAGTGCGCATTCTTCGATTCATTCAGTAATAGTAACATTGCTTCAGTTTGAATCAGAAGTATTCTGCTGTGGTCTAAGGTGCATGGACAGTCTTTCAGGTTGGAGAGTATCGGATGCATGAGCGCCCACACGCCCCCAGCGCCTTTCCAATTAATACTAATGCAAACCGTGCTTGTTCTTTCCTCTGTCGCAGGTGGTCGCTCCGCAGGGATGCTTTAGGCGGGGTTGCGGGGGGCCATCCCCCCTTCTAACCTGGCGCCGCCATCACGGATCACCACGGCGACCGGCACAGGTGAGCACCCGTTCACCCCCACCCCACTATCGCAATCCAGATGCGATGCTGAGTGCGCGATGCGCAAATAAATTGGCCATGGCGATTTAATGGCAATGCAAAATATGAAATAAAGCTCGGAGATTTCTCCTTCCCACAATGAAGGAGAGAAGTAGGACGGAAGCGCACGCTTCTCGGCGGAAATTGCGGGTATTGCAGGCATTGCGGCAAACTTGAAAATAATTGCAAAAAAAACGCGTTAATTATTTTCGACCGGCGGAGATGATCAAAATATTTCATATGGCGGCGGCGACGGCGGCGACGGCATTGGCTGCTGGCTGGTGATGAACGAGACGAGCGCATCGATTTCCTTAGCCGAGAGCGCTGAGCTATGCGCTCCGGTCTGTGTGAAGTTTTAAACGTTCCGATACGATGGCGACACATTGAAATTAGGAAGTGACGGGGATCTCTATACGCGTGTTATATTTCGACGGGAGGGAAAGTTGAAATGCAGAGTGGAAAACATGAACATCCCAGACTATTGATTAGTCCGGCAGATACGCCGCCTGCTGCCGACAACAACGGAGCGGTGGCAGGCCAGGCGAACACGCGCTTGTCCCGCTGCCACTGCCCCCGCTCCGACAAGCGCGTGCGACTGTACAGGCGCGTGGAGGTCCAACAGCATAACATCGGATCATCAATGCCTTTGAACGCGTTGACTTTTGGGCTATAGTTTTAAAATCTGTGAATTATATGTGCGCGTTACGCCTTCGCGATGTATATGCTGAAATAAGCGGTTGAAATGGTGAAAATTGATTTTCGTATCCTACATTCGCGTGGCGTTCGCTTCACCTATCCTACGCCAGTCTCGTGCGCACTCTTCCGCCTAGCATCTGCGTGCCGCCGCCGCCGCCGCCGCCGCCGCCGAGCGAGCGAGACACACGTAACCCAAATAACTGGCGAAAGCTGAACTGTCTGCTGGCACTTGGTCACACTTGCGTGACTGACTGAACCTTTTAGGGCAGCCACGACACTGTGCGGAGATAAATCTTTAATGATGACGATGACTAATATAGATATGGAGATGCACTATACAGTACTTTTCATTTATCCTCGAACATAAGCCAATTGTTGCCCATATGAAACTGCAGGCCTGCAAGTAAATATAACAAGTCCGATAAAAGTAAAACTCAAAAAACAGATTCGGTGATTGCTCCCGGTCCAGTGGTTTGGACCGGTTTGAATTTTCCTTTCGGATTCTTGATGCTAAAAATAATCCGCCTCGCAAACTGATTTTGTGCGGCTGCCAGAGGGCTCCGATCAGCCCGCCAGTTTATTCCCGTTTTCTCCCGAACGAAGTTCCCGAGGGAAATGCAGATGACGACAAAACCCCTCATACTCTGACATGGTAGAAATTTTCAACTCTATAGCTTTTCGTATTTCGTACACTGGGCGAAAAAATAAAGGATTGAGAATTTCCCCATTCATAGAGCATACTTTTTGACAAGTTTTGCAGTCATTTGCATTTCCCTCGGAAACATCGTTCGGGAGAAAACGGGAATAAACTGGCGGGGTGGAACGACACCCTCTGCCGGTCGCGCAAAAACAGTTTACTAGACGAATTGTTTTTAGGAACAAGAATCCAAAGAGAAAATTTAAATCGTGCCAGTGGTTTGGGAGCAATCACCGAATCTGTTTTTTTAGTTTTGAGCTTTTCTCTACGCGTTCGCAGTCGGAAGTGTTGTTGGCCTATGTTCGGGGATAAATGAAAGACTCTGTATGTAGGGGTAGGGATATGTTGCCTGCAGGTTTCTCTTCCACATCGTGTATGCTCCTCCAAGCAGTGGAGAAGTCCTGAACCAAATACAAATCATAATCGTCATCGTAGGCCTTGGCGACGTATTCGATACTGTTGAGATGCTCCCAGGCGGCCTGGTCGACGATCACTTGATTGCCATGTAGCTTCTTGAGCACCTCTTTGCTGTCCTCCAAGGCATCGCCAGTTACAACGAATGTTGAGCGCTTCGACGTGCCAACTGCGGCGAATATCACTGAGCCGCAGGATATACTAATGGCCACTGCAAAATGATCGAAAAGTTAAAAGTCGTTGAATTCCAGAAAGTGTAAAATGCCTGCTTGCCATTGATCTCGATGCCAACATCATTTTCGATATTGGCGAAGTTCTTCCCAATGCCCAGGCCACAATCGACCGCCTGATGCACGCAATCGGCCATCGAGCGGCTGCCCTGCTTCCACATGATCGTGAAATTCGTCCCGCTGCAGCGAATCATATCGCCGTTGTAAATCAACGCCTCCTGCATCGCATTGCCCAGGTAGTTGTTGAGCATCTGGCCCATGCGCAAAGCACCCCCTTTGCCAATCACGCGATATTTGTCCCAAAGCGTTTGAAAGCCAGTGATACGAGCGCGTGCCACAGCAGCATCGTAGATGCGATCGTTATAATTGCTGGGATCTGAGAGTATCTCATCGGGCAGGAATGAGCATACCAACTTGGTGCAGCCCTCGGTGTACTGCGACGTCGAATCGCGCGAAGTCAGCGAAGATTTGCGCGATTTTTTGCTAAAAAACGAATCAGAGCCGAGGCGTCGGTCACGCCATTGCTCTTCCTCGCCGCTGCTGCGATTCCGCGAGCGCATCGCCCAAATGAACTCTTCCTGGCCAGGACGATCCACTGCATATGAGGATGAGGAAAACGGTAATTGAATAGTTTGATAAGGCAAGTGGGGAACATGGTACTGACCTTGATCCAAGCTGAACATGTCGTAGGAATGTGAATAATTCATGTATTGAATGAAAATTTGCGAAAATTTGCAAAACTGTGGTCACGCTGAAGTGAACTTGTTTGGAATTGTATTCAGGTTGACATTGATATTAACAACAGTGAAATGTTTGAAACGATTAAACAAAAGACTGTCAGTGTATGTTTATCATAATATAAATTGGAAATTTTTCAAATTTGATTATAAGGCACTTCCTGGGCCCTGCGGGTGTTGGGATGGGGTGCATCTTAAAGAGTGTCTTCTTCCCTATCAGAATTTGCAGAGAGACTAAAGGAAAGAGTACCAAAGTATGCTATAACTTCCAAATGGCACCGCGAATCGCACTGACATTTTCAGAGAACGTAGAAAGTGCGATGAAGAGTGAAATGTGAAAGCGGCTAGTTCCAACAACGGCTAGTTTCGATATGAGATATGAGAATTTCCCAACCAGAGTATTCAAGAGTATTCCATATCTCTGCGGATTTTGATTGGCAAGAAGACGCTCTTTAAGATGCACCCGTCCCAAGCTGAGTCAGTATAGATATGGAGGGTACCTTAGTGTACTGGTGGCCGCCATGTTTAATCCCCATAGCATATTTACCTGTTTACCTATTTAGTTTGAAATGTACCTTCAAAACTTGCCAAATCAAAAAACTTGAGAGGATTTCCAAACCAATCAACGCGCCGGAAGTGCCAAAAAAATGCTATTTAAAAATTTGGTGAATTCTTTCGATTTTTTGGGAAATTTCGACGGAAAATCCTTTATATTTTCCGAACGAGTGCTCAGGGCCGCGGAAGTGCATTAAAATCAAATTTGAAAAATGTCTGGATTATTTCTATATTTTGTTTCATATTTCCAGAATGCGAGCTCTTTCTTTAAGTCTGTGGCGTTTTGGCAGAAGCAGAAAATGAACTCCACTTTTCGTGTTTTCAAGAAATCACATATTAAAAGTTTCTATTCAAAGCCCTCTTTCGAATGTGCAAAACTAGAACTCTGAATATTTAG